>JAOYMZ010051779.1:0-13917 GCA_025802335.1 Pinguicula primuliflora | reverse complement strand
TCTTGTGCTTCAGACTTCAGTGAAGTGAAGCTGCTTCAGTTTAGATGATGGTTTCTGTCGGTACCGGCACCAAACCGATACCGATAGTACCGGCACCGGTCCATTAAGGCTTTGGTACCGGAATACCGGTGTCGATAGGGATCGGTACCGGCCGGTCCCGGAACCGGGTCCAGTGCCCTTTTTGGACATCGAATTATTACCGGTCCGGTACCGGTCCTACGCTGGATCAGTACCGGAATACCGGTTGGACACCCCTAAGATGGAATTAGAGGCTTCCCTGCAGTGAAACTTTAATGTCAATACCAAATTAAAATATGTACAGCAAATAGCAGAAATTTTCTGGTGTGTGACGCTATATACCAGACAACATTTCTTATTTACCGAATTCTAATTTTGGCCGTTGGATCAACAGTGGATGGCCAGGATTTAGACACTCATTTAACTTAAGTGATCTAATCTTGACCGTCAGATCAACACTGAACGGACAGGATTAGAATTTGGTATGTAAGTCCGGTACATAGGCTCGGCATTTGAAAAATTTCCTATGTAGGCTCTCTGCAGCATTATTTATATTATATTACGATTATCAATAGAGACATCACCATCAAAATGAAAAACAATGCCAACAGTTATTCGTATCATCAAATATAATCAAGGATGGAGTACCCGTACCGGGTACCCCGTGGGTACCGTTACGGCACCGGTACACCATGGGTACGTATCCGGTACTGGAAAATTTAGTGGGTATTTTTATAAATATGAGTACGGCTCGGGTACGGAAATGGGTACTTCTTGGATACTTTTTTTTATTTTTTTATTTTTTTTACTTCTTGGGTACCACTTTTAAGATTGGGTGGAGATGCTTTTGATTCATTGGAGGGCGCTGGTTTACTCGAAGTTGCAAATCTTTCACTTGATGAACCAGATATGGAATCAGTACAATTTGAAGACGATATTGAAAATTTGTCAAGTATTTAGTACTTTTTGTTAATGCTAGGACATTTTTGTTTTGTTTATGAATTTGTGATTTGCATACATTTTTATTTTTAGTTTTCATATGATTAAAAATTTATTATTTTTTATTTTTTATTTTTAACGTACCGGTGCCGTACCCTATATTTTCAAAAAATGTCGTACTCGTACCCATGCTGGTACCCGTATCCGTACCACGTATCTATACCCGTGCTACTTAGGTTACTAGTTAGGTCAATGTACATGAACCATCTCTTTCTTCACTGAACTTATGAAATGCGTTTATAAACTTCAGCCCAAATGGTCGTGTATAGGCTGACGCAATCGGCCTATTATGCCTGGGCTGAAGAGACCAATCTCATTTACAAATTGTTGATTTGAATGCAAAAAGCTTGTACATCAATCATCCTCGATATTATATTGTTAGTAAACTACTTTAAAATTGGAAGAATGTTACATGTATTGAAAATGGGAGTATCGAAAAAATAGAGGAATACTACTTGTATTGAAAATGGGTGTCCCGAATTTTAGTACACTCATTTTTTGGACACTTTCTACCCACCGGAATAAAAAGTAAGACCGATTCTGATATCCTTGCGTCGAAATGATATCGGAACCGGTCATGGATTTGGTTAGGCGGCTTCGCCACTAGAAAAATTAAAACTCTATTAAATAAGCATTTTAAGAACAACAAACTTAACCCTAACCTTAAACAGTGTATTATGAGGACCAAAATAAAAACGATCAAAAAAAATGAGGACCAAAATAAAAGTTTATGACTAGTTCTGACACCGTTTCGACTCGAGAATTCCAGAATTAGTCTTATTTTTTTCATTTCGATGACCAGAAGGTGCCCAAAAAGCTAGTGTACCGAGATTCAGTATGCTGAATTTTCGGTACATCTAGCATTTTTAAATAAAATATTACAAAATTTTGTTGTCATTTAAAAACTACATTTATATACATTCAAAATACACCATTTTAAAGATTTATGAGATTTTGTGAGGCAACAATTTATATGTTTATAAAATTTGATTTTACAAATTCTTGTGGTTTTTCCATCAAAATTGTCGTGAATTTTGTATTCTTAATATTTTTCAAAAAATGTAATATAGTCTCAGGATGTGCTCTTTCCATTGCCCGTACTATAACCAATAGCATATCTCATTTTAATTTTGAGGATTGTTTTGGTATTATTAAAGTTTTTTGTGGGGTAAGTAAGGGTATTTTATTAATAGTGTATATACATATGTAGAACTTTATTTTGCAAGCCTATTTCAATTATCTACATGCAATATACACAATTTCTGCACCACTCTCCAAAGCCCACTTGAAAGCCCAGCTTGACTTTGACCGTGAAGGATCAACCATGTTCGCAATTTCACCTCTTCCATTGTTTTCATCGCATCTGGAGTTTTCTGTCGAAAGAGTGCAGCATTTCGCGATCTCCAGACTTCCCAGACAACTTGCTGCCAATTGAGGGGCCATACACTTCATATTGATGGAGGGAAGGCTGGAGTAAGAGATATGTCTATCAATTGCTCGAGATTTTCTACAAATTGTAGCTGCATTTCCATCCATTCGAAGCAAAGTCTCCAGATTTTTCTTGTTTCTGGGCATAACAGGAATAAATGTTCTGCATCTTCATGATCTAGCTGACATAGAGGACACTGCAATGTTGCTGTGTTCATCCCCCTTCAGATTAGATTATCATTAGTGGGAAACCGATCGTGTACCAGTTTCCAAGTATGGGCAGAGATCTTCGAAGGGACAAATTTATTGCAGACCTTCCATGCATGGTATTATTTAAAGTTAATTGATGCATGCATTTCATCAACTCATGTGACTTGTACACACCCATGGGCCATACAAAACTTATTCACCAAAATTAATGCATCTTATTTCATTTGGATTTGGGTAATGTGTACCGCCAATCCACAACCACAAGTATAGCAATGGCAATAGTTATAGTTAGACCAAAGAACCAACCATCCTAAAGAAGATTAGGAAAAGCCAAATCTAAATGAGGCAACCAACCCAAACCTGAGTGCCTAATTGTGGAGTTTTTGAACTTAAAATTGTATGTGATTAAGAGCTTTGGTGTTCAATTCATATTAGATGCAAATAATTTGTTAGGGTCACAACCATACATCTAAAGGTAGACGAGATAAGATCTTCAAAAAGTTCCTGGCCCTAGTAATTGATTCACTCATTACCCCACTAGAAGACGATCTATTCGAGAGACACCCTGCAATCATTCAGTCATCAAGGGTGGTGGTTATGCCAACCTCTAGATTAGCACTATTGGAGCCGAGCCAGGAATGGCCGTTCAAGAGAATTTCTTCCTTCTTGAATACCCCCGACAAGGAGCATTCTTCGCTTATCCGATTAGGGTTATAAGATCACTTTTTCATTCAATTGAAAATAAGTTTTTTTTTAGGTTATAGTCTTACTTGATCCATATGGAATGATCACTTTACATGGATCAATTGATTTGTTAAGACAAAAAAGGATTATGCACAGCATGGTTATGAAAAATGACAAAGCCTTCTCCTGATGGGGGTCTAGATGACTAAAGAGTGACTCCGTCCATTCGGTTTCCACTCCATAATAGTGTTGGATTTTGGTTTAGTTTAAATTTAACTTTTGTGCAGTGTGAATCCAATTGAGACCAACATTAGGCATCAGTTTTAGAGTTGTCACTGGATGAGCTCTCATAATCAAGCTTTGCTATGCCACAAGAAAAAAAGAGAGCAAGAAGCAAAAGAACGTGATGTGGCAGCATACAATTCGTTCAAGGGGTGACTCATACTTAAAGGTCATCCACTCACGTTCTGTCACTTCGAACTCTTGTATTTCTTGTGCTTGTTTTTTCCAGATATAGTTTTTTTGCTCAGAATCATTCCTACCTCTTGTAAAGTTATCATCTCTCTACAAAAAATTGGTTCATATTAAATATTGTCTTTATTATTTTAAAGAGCTTATACTAAAAATAATAATGTACCTAATCCAATCCGCCCTACCCTATCATATATTAGTCTATAGGTCGTGGACGAAGTTATCATCACGCCTTATTGAATTAAATCTCTAATAAAAAACCGCCCCCCACATTTCATTTGTAAAGATAACCAACTAAAAAAGCATATCGCTCCCATTTCCTATTTGTGGTCTCGCAAAGCAAATTGTCATAACAATTAGGTCCCGTTTGATTTGTGATGTTTAATGTGATTTTAAATTAGAAAATAGGTATTCTTCATTTTATCACTTATTTATTATTTAACAAAAAATTATGATAAAATAAATTATAAAATAATAATAATGAAATTGTAGAGGAAAATTTTCTCTATGGTTGTGGAATATGGAGGATAGATTGGAGAGAGAAAATATGGATATAGGAAAGATGAAGTGTAGTGAGAGAAAAGTTGTTTGATGTGATAGGTGTAGGTAAAAAGTGAGGAAATTTCTCTCAAGGTTGTGGACAACCTTACTAGGTATAGAAATTGATAGTCCTAAGCCAATGTGTTCGGGTCCATACGCAGTGCCGAATCCAAGAATTTTCAAAGGGTAAACGATGTCCAAATTTTGTATATATAATTTTTTAAAAATATACTAATAATTATTAATATTATTAGTATCTTTAAAAATGCATTAAATTTCTTCGTATTATAAACATAGAAGAACGCTTAACAAAAAAATAAACATAGTAGAAGAAAAAATTGTATCTGACAATGAAGCAGAAAACAATAGAAAATGAATCAAAAAATTAAGTAGCAAGACAGTGGACTCAAGTAAATTTTTATTGAATTTGGTACACAAATTTTTTACCACTTCAAGTCATCAGGATTAGACCCAAAATTCTCATGTAATGATTGATTCTAAAACTGATCACAATTTTTAATTAAAATGGCTCCACCACAAATGTTTAAAATCATAAGCTTTTTTTGGATAAGCAAATTTTTTATTATCAACAAAACTATATATGTACATATTACACCATTGTCCCCTTTGATGATCAACCTGTCATACAAGTTTTGGAATTTCCTAACTAACTACTAATGCCATAAACAAAATTAGTTCCCAAGATTGATCTGAAGCACTTCCAAGTTGCTGCTTGAATATGCTATACTATCTTCCACGGGGTCATCTCAACACCATTGAAATCAGACTCATTTCTTGCTCGCCATATTAACCAGCACCATAACATCCAAATGATACGCCATCTATCTTCATGGATGTCTGGGGTTTTCAAGGCCACAAAACTGGAATAAGACATAACACCATCATCATCCTGCACCTGTAACCATTTGAATACTTCTCTCCATATTTGGCTTGTTACTAACAA
The DNA here is from genome assembly GCA_025802335.1 of Pinguicula primuliflora. NCBI lineage: Eukaryota > Viridiplantae > Streptophyta > Magnoliopsida > Lamiales > Lentibulariaceae > Pinguicula > Pinguicula primuliflora. The sequence goes on along the minus strand of JAOYMZ010051779.1, from coordinate 8,603 downwards.
AACCAAACCAAGCATACCCAGTAAATTCCGTCCTTAGACAGGGTTTGGAAAATGTAAGATGTACGTAATCATACTCCCACCCCTCAACAGGATGAGGAATTTGCCAAGTGTTACTGCATTCTTCAAATAGATGGTTCCATGTTTCCATAGCAGTATTACACCTATTACACACCGCATGTACATCAGAAGCTACAATATCTCGACTCGGCAAATTATCCAATGTTGGCAGCCTCTTTTGGATCAACCTCCACAAAAAAACTCCACCTTCTTTGGCACATACAAGTTCCAGCATTTTACCAACCTCTGCTGGAGCTCCTCTTCATACGGTTCTTGCCTTCAATCATTGATCATTCTGGCAGCCATCTTAACTTCATATCCACCTTCACAATCTCAGTTACATATCCATCTATCCCTGCTTTGTACCTGCATCACAATATGAGTAAGCATTTCCTTCATCATATCGACTTTTTTCACTTCCCATTCATATAAGACACGCCTCCATTCCCATTTCTAGCTCATTTCCTCCCCTTCCCACTCTATGTGTTCTGCAATCGTACCTCTCTTCTTCTCATTCAGTAAATACAAACATTCAAAATCACGCTTGAATTCAAACTCCCCCACCACCTATCTCCCCAAACCTAACATTTTCTTCTGTATTTTGGTCACCAACTGTTCACCCTTTTCTGCATTTTGGTCACCAACTGTTTCCACATTTTCTTCTGATTTTCTTTATCTCCTATAAGTAAACCGAGGTATTTCATTTGCATCTTATCAATGTCACTGTTCAAATATCTAACCATCTCCTCCACCACACCAGAATCCATGTTAAGACCAATTAATTCACTCATTCCAAAGTTAATCTTCAAACCAGACACTATCTCAAAGCATCTTAGTACAACTTTCACCCTTTAATGCTTTTTCAACTTCCCTTCCCAAAGAAAACAGTGTCATCATATTGCAAGTGAGACATTTTCAAACCACCCCTTCCAATCTCAACAGGCTCAAACACATGCTCAGCTACTGCTTTATCCCTCAAACATGATAATTCTTGGGTCACAATCAAATATAAAAATGAAGAGAGTGGATCTCCTTACCTAAGACCCCTCTGAGGTTTAAACTCTTTTGAAGGGCTCCCATTTATCAGTATAGAACTAGCAACAGAACTCAGGCATTCATTGATCCAGCCTCTCCATTTCTGTGGAAATCCCATCATCCTAGCCATATCATCAAGGAAATTCCAATTCACTGTATCATTGGCCTTTTCAAAATCCACCTTGAAAATAAATGCAGGAACTCCTGAACTCTTCATCTCACTTATCACCTCCTTTGCACATTAGACTCCATCTATTATATGTCTACCTCCTATGAAAGCAGATTGATTTACATAGATAATCTCATCCATTACCCCTTAATCCTTATGGCCAAAACTTTTGCCACAATCTTATAAGATGAATTCACCAAGGTGATTGGTCTAAAATCCTCCACTCTTTAAGGGATCCCTGTTTTGCCACCAGAACAATATGGGAAGCATTGCTGCCACTTACCATCGTCCCATTCATAAAAAACTCCTTAACCGTTCCCATGATGTCAGATTTCAGTACATCCAAAAATCTCTTGATAAAAATAAAGTTAATGTCATTCGGACCCGGGATTTTGTTGCCCCCACATTCCTTTATCGCCCCCAGAATCTCATTCTTAGAACACATTTCAACCAGCCCGTTTGCCACATTTTCAGAAATCTTTTTCATGTTTCCCCCATCCAGTATAGGTCTAAATCTCATCTTCTCTGTGAACCTTAATTCAAAATTCTTCCTGAACCATTCCTTAATTTCCTCTAGATCCTCCAACCACACCTCTCCCTTCCACACCCCACATATACTATCTCTGCTCTTGTTAATATTCACCACTTTATTGAAGAAACTTGTATTAGCATCCCCCTATCTCAACCATCTCAATCTTAACCTTTGAGTCCAATTTTTCTCACTCTATTTTTGTAACTCACAGATCTCCTCCCACAATGCCTCTGGCTCCACTGACATTCCAATCCCTATAACCCCATTATCTATATCTTCCTCGATTCTTTTTAACTGGGTTTTTAACCGTTTAATCTTAGCTTCATTCTGCCCGTTTTTCTCTTTATTCCACTTTTGCATTGCCCCCATTAGATTTTTTATTTTTTCTTTCAGCACAAATCCTTTATATCCCTGAACTGTAAAAGTACCCTACACGGTTTGGGTCCCCAATTAACCTCTCTCTCCATAAATAATACTGGCACATGGTCTGAATAATCCCTGTCCGTACCCTCCTGATACCATTGAGTATTCTGCCCCATCCAACAATCATTCATCAGGAATCGGTCTAACCAACTCATTGCACCTATAGTCGGTCTGTACTAAGTAAACTTCTTCTTATTCATTAGAATATCATTCAGTCCATTGTCCTCCACAAATTTCGTAAAAGCCAATATCTCAGTCCAGTTTGTTCCACTTGCTCCTTTCTTCTCATCACTATGTATGACACATTAAAATCTCCAAAAACACATCATTTATCATTCGGGACTCCACTTATTTTTTCCACCAGGTTCTCCCATTGCCTCCTTTTCATACTCCATTCACTTGCACCATACATGTTCACCATGTGAGAGCTTACTGTATCCGAGTTCCATTTCCCCACCACTTCCAAAATTCCATATTCATCCCATACATTTTTCATCCTAAATTTCTCTCCATTCCAAATACATAATTGTCCTCCTCAGAGAGCCTCAGAGCCTTTGTAAACCCAATAAAATTTTTCGTTAAACCACAATGACTGACAAAACCTTCTGTCTATACTTTCCTTCTTTGTCTCTTTAAAATTAATAAAATCAACACCTCTGATCTTCAAAATCCCCCTTAAGTATCTTCTTTTCTGTGCACTACCTAGCCCCCTTGCATTGAAAGTGATGATGTTCATTTCTATATATCCCCCTCTGTATCCCTTCCGGCTTCCGCCCTTATTTCCCCTATTGACCATTGTTTAAATGTCTCTCTTCTCCATCTTTTCCATCTCATTTACTACTTCAACTTCATTGCCTTTACATATCAGACCCAACATACCTCCTGATTCCATTATTTCCTCTGTCTCTCTGCGTAAATTCCTATTATTTGAGGCCTCTATGTTACTATCCCGGATAGAAGTGGATATTCTGGGACTATTTTCTTTCCTTCCATCCCCCTTTCCTTCTTTATTTTCCCCCCTTTTACCCTCATGTCCAACTCCTTCGACCATTCATCTCTAATTTTGTCATTAGTCTCTTTCTGAGACATCTTCTTCCTCTTCCCTCTTTTCACTCCTTTTGAAACTTTCTTCTGCTGAACCTGAAATTTTTTATCACCCTCTATACCCGTCTCCACATTCACCTCCCTATTTTCATCATCCCCCAACCACACCTCATTCTAATCAAGTATGTTAATGTCCTCTGATAGATGCTTACCACATCCTGTCTCACTCTCTTCCCCTACAGATTCATACCTCACATTTTGGTCTCCCACACCCTCCTCTCCCTTAGTTTTTGTCCCCTCTACCACTTCCACTCTCTCCTCATTCCCTCCATTCGTGTTAATAAGACCCAGGCCTTGATCCAACTCTGCCTCCATTACTATCTCAAGTGTAACACCATTAAACACACTTGATTCCCATTCATAATCAGAAACTGGTAGAGGTTGCCATAGTTTTCCCCTTCCTTCACTTAACCCCTGATTTTCCGTAATCCTATCTGTATCCCACTCCTCATCAGAACTTGCCTCCTTAGCATCCTTCCCCATTCCTATTTCCCCCTCCTCGCTTGATATACTCATATCCTCCTCCTCGGGTTTATCCCCCCCCCCCCACCAATAGTATTTCATAGATCACATCATTCTTCCAATTCTCCTCGTGGGACCTCTTTTCTGCCGCCTCAACTACCCATAGTTTGGTTACTATCCCATCTATCACAGTGTCCAATATCTCACGAATCAATCCTCTTTTTTCCATCAGCACTAACAATTGAGCAACTTCTAGATTCGTTCTTTTTTTGTTATCCAATCCACCCTCACCAAACTACCCATTCGATTACTTATAGCTTCAAAATTGCTCAATGTCCACACACTTAAAGGTAATCCGTAGACCTTTATCCATTTTAATTGCTCTTCATTCCTATTATACTCATTCCAATTCAGTTTTCTAACGATCCGTTTCTCCACTCATGCTTTATCCTCCCCAAATAAATGTTTCAACTCATCCCCCTCAGTATCCTTTATCAAGGCTTTGCCCCCTCCTAGGTCACACACCTGTAATCTTTTATACCCTCCTTTCCTGAGCTCAAACTGCAACCGTTGATACCCTTCCAAATTTCTTAATACCACCACCCTACTGTATTTCAACCATTCAGTATCCTTTCCCATAATTTTCAGAATCAGGTTCGACACTGTATTACTGCATTCCCCAGCTTCCTTACCACTTATCCCTTGATTCCTCAATCCTTGCACTACATTCTTATAGCTCAAACTCCCATTAGCAACACCAATATTTTCCGCCATTCTATCTGCCTTCTTTCATCAGGTACTTTACCCTTCACATTGTGTTTCTCCCTACTTCCTTAATTAATTGCAAATCTTGCCACATTAATTATCAACTTATAGCAACCTATCCATATATTGCTCATACTGTGTTCCAACCGGGCTACCTCCTGCACATCCTGAAATTTCACAAATCCGAATTGCCTCCCCCTCGTCCGTTTGTTAGCCACAAAAATGTCCCAGATTTTACCTTTCGTCTCAAACGTATTCTTCATTGACATCCTTGACCATCCCTCCGGGAAATTCAAAAAATAGAAAGCAGTAATTCTCTGACTTCTTACCTCCATTAAACCCGACGGGTCCATATGTTTACAAAGTTGCTCGAACACATCCACTACCTTGTCCTTAACATTGTTATTCCCCCTATTTCCCATCGCTACTGTACAAGCCAGGTCCATACGAACACCCAAACGTTGAAATACATCCGTTATATCGTCCTCAATCCCTGCCTTATTATCAAACTCAGTTCCTACACACTTAGAGGCCAGTTGGGTTTGGGTATGTGGAATTGCTACGGATTTGCCTACGGGAAGTTCCTTTCGGAACGTTGTTAGGTCTTCTGGGTTCGGTTGAGACATCGAAGAAAGCTCTATTGAAGACCTAGTACATAGATTTTCAGTTTCCTACATGGGTAAGGGTACCGAGGTGCCGAAGTCGGCCGGATGAACTGGTGATGGTTGACGGCCCTAGGGTTTTCAAGTGTGCTAAGCTCTCCTTTCTCTCTAAAAGAAAACGTGGATAAGACTTTTTTTGACAACACATCCATAATAATAAGAGTTTAAAGTACGAAAAAATTATTATAAAGTTTTTTGGTTATTTTTCGTCGCCAAAATCAAAATTTGTGGCCGGTTTATGAAGCATCTTTTCATCAGGATTTCGAATATGATCATATATTTTATTTTTAGCAATTGAAAGTGATCAGAAAAAATTGTATATAAAACTCAGTTAATATATTTTTGTATATGTTGCTTACCAAAAAAAATATTTTTGTATGTCTAGCATTATTGAAAAAAAATAGCACAAGAAATTGACTATCTTATTAATAATTTCTTAATAAACAATTAACAATATTTTATATTATACAAAATATATATAATTATTATTTCTTGTGTTTTTATAAAGAAAATCTGAATTTTTAAGGGGACACGTGCTCCACTCAGTCCTTAATACATCCACCATTGTCCATACACACGTAAATGTGGATCAATGTATAAGGAATGTAACCTACAAATTACAACCAATATTTTCTACTACAAGGTATCATAAGTGACAACGACAGAGACACATTGCTTGTAAAAAACTTTTTATTCTTGCGAACTATACAACAACATGAGTGAAGTAAAGTGGTAATATATGGACAAATTAAGTGGAATCTATGTTCATCTTTTTCCTCCATATCCCAGTATTCGAAGCTTTTCATTTTGTTCTTGCATCAATAATGGCAATGGCTACGAAGATAACCCAAAAAGAAAAGAGACCGAGCAGGATTCCTCATTTACCACCACCGTGGGCTGCAGTAAAAGATGTCGGAAAAAACATTAGAAGTTAGTTACAACAAAGAAATGCTCAATGTTGTTGCACTACATTACCTCTCCTGTCCACGAGCTTACTGAAGAAGGAGAGGAAGACTACGAGTACTGCTACAGCAGCGATGAGTCCGAGCAAGATGGCAAGAGATCTCTCGACTTCGTCGTTGTTAGTTCCTGTTAAGTTAAAGCAATACAAATTAATGTGAAACAACTTATAATAAAATGTGTTGGGACAAATAAAAATGTTAGGTTAAAGTTTTCATAAAATTAGTCTACATTCATCATTTTACACATGCGCACCCACACATTGTATCTAGGTTAAGTCTATCAAAGGTTGACGTCATATCCGAACCAGATTTGAGTGCGGGTGGTATGATTGGTGGGTCAAAAATTCAAAGTGTTAAATCTCCTCCTTCTACCTCACTCCTTTCCCACGCCTCTCTCACATAGTGGTCAAAAGTATTTATCCCTCACTTGGTGTGACGCATATGGAAACTTGTAATAATGCTACCTGTGTTCATAGTTTTGCACTTAATGTAATATTGGACATAGGTTTTTTTATAATTAATATCATTGAGAGGATTTGAATTCATGATATATGAGTATATTTGTCACTCCATAACCATTAAGCCAACTCTCTTTGACGTAACATTAGACGTGGTGATTGGGCCCACACATTTTTCATGATGATCGTGACATCTGTACATTCAGTTATGTACAAAACTATGTGCAAATGATTTTATGTATAGATTAGTATTTTTTGAATGATAATATACATACATAATTATATAATATTAATATCATGTTAACACTTTTTATTATAATTGAGATCATTAAATTTAATACATTTATTTCCTCTGTGATTTGATATCAGATCATATCATATTTCAAATATTCTATTGATTAAACATAATTTTAGTATTAATTTTTTTTAGCCATGCAACACATGGGTATTATTCTTAATATCGGGGCTTACCCGTGTTGGTGGTGGGGACTGCGTGGTACTCACGCTCCGTGTACCGCGCGTAGCACTTGGCCAAGAAGATATCGCCCCAAGCGGCCGACTTGCACTGGCTCCTCAGTCGTTGTACGGCATCCGACAGGCAATCCTGGCACTCGCCAACGCTCAGATCCTGCACGCACTGCGCCACCCCCTGCACGCGTCCCCCGCCCCCCGCCGCCACCCGGAAGTACTGCCCCACAGCCGTCAGCTCCGCCAGGGCCGAATCAATTCCACCAGGCAAATCCTGACTATCCCCGATCGACGGCCCGCACTTGTCGGAAACCACCGTCTTGTCATCCACGCCGAGGAACTTGACGTTGTCGTACCTCACGTAACATCCCTCCAGCTGCACCGCGCCGCCGTACGCGCCGCCGCATGTGGTGGTGATGCGGCCGACGGCGCTGGCCACGCAGTCGTGGCAGGCGGAGTTGCTGAGGTCGCCGCGGCACTGGTAGAGCCCGTATACGACGTCGTTCTTGGATGATCCCTGCAGGGAATTGTTGAATGAGTTGTAGTTGGTGAACGTGGCGGAGTTGACAAATGAGCTGAGGATGGAGTTGACGGTGGCGTCGTAGGCTGATTCCGGCGTGTATTTCTGCTGCGAGCAACCGGCGTAGATGAAGGAGTCGAGGAGAGACGATGAGGAAGATGCAAAGCTTGTGAGAGTTATTGAAAGGATTAGAGGAAGACAAGGGAGGGAAATGGCGTCAAAATGCATGTTGAGTTGTTGCTTTTTCTGCAATTTGAATGTGTTCTTCAACGGATGTGGGGAGGTGGGGGTGGTGCGCTACACATACACAGTGAGATTATGGTATGTATATCGATATAAATAGGAAAGTTGGGTGAGTGATATTAGCTAATAAAGCCTAAACGGGCAGGTGTTTAAATATGCGTTAATTTATAAAGAAAATGTCGACTAATCGCATTAGAATTTTGAGGACAATTAAATTGAGTGTACCATCAAATTTCTTTATAATTTGATTTATATTTCTATCTGAAATAAATGGAGGGCATGTTCAATGGTGGCATCAGGAATCACAGTAAGATAGACACTTTTGAACCAGTCAAACTTGTGGGTGTGTCAAATGGTCGGAGAAGAAATAATGTTGAGCAAAATGAATAATACTACTTGGATATACTGTGATTCGTAATTCTCTTTATGTGTCAACAACCGCATATTAAAAAATGATTGTAATTGTATGTGTGGTTGTGATTGTTAGGGATGAGCATTCGGGATTCGGGATCGTAATTTGCCAAATTCCGTCCCATCCCATTTTGATTTGGGCCCAAAATTTTGGGCCCGATCGGGACGGTTATCGTGACGGCCTGACAGTGGCGGATCCAGGATTTTTCTTAGGCGGGTCACGATCCCTCACTTTCGTGTTATGTATTTTTTTTAAATATATAAAAATAATTATAAATATTTTAATAATATAAAAACAATAATATACAAAATAATTATATTAAAATTTACAA
>JAOYMZ010051778.1:0-30000 GCA_025802335.1 Pinguicula primuliflora | reverse complement strand
TAAGCAAGCACAAACATACAAGATAGAGTAAGCTAAGACAATATCATAGATTAAATCGGCATAAAATCCATAAGGAGTCTCAACCAAGCCTTAGATCTAGCTACTTAGCTCATGTATAAGTCAAGAGCTACTACAAATGTAAAAGAAGGAAGAAAAACTCCATTGAAGACGCTTTAGAAGATGAACTTCAAGCTTCCTCCTTGTCCAAGAGCTTCTTCTCCTCCAAATTGCCTCTTCCACATCAAGTGTGGACTCCAAAGTTTTGTGACGGAATGAGGAACTTCTGATCTTGTAGGTCACGAGTTCATGGTCATTTACCACCAAGCCCCTCGGATTTGTGCTCACCATCCTCCTTTAGTTAGGGTATGTATGTCCTTGCGTGCAGATTGTATACATTGTGAAGTTTAGGGTTAAGGACCCTCTTGGCGGCACCGAATGCATCCAATGTGTGAAGAAAATTGTAGACCAGCTTTAGTTATAATTGCTGGTAAAATTACAGGGTCATCCTCCAAGTTGTTTGAGAGATATGAGCCGAACAAGGGACTGATTTGTCATTGCGCAGAATCTGGACCACTTGTGATATATCAGCCTCAAACTATATCCTCCACTCGTTTGTTGCCTTCTTGATAAACATACGACTTGTATAGGACTCGTTTACCGATCTCTTGGTGAAATTTCAGATCAATCCGTGCTTTGGTTAGATAGATATGACTGTTTCAAAGTTACTGAAGTCATTTCGCTCTTTTTTCCCGAAATGGAAAAACACCTTTTCAAGAGTGGTTGGCAATTTCCCAATTTGTGTTATTTTGTCCCGAAGACTTGAATGCACTTGTTCTCTTGTGTTTGAAGGTCCAAAACATGTATATCACACGTCCTCATGTTGCCAAAGGTTGCAAAAGATCCGAAACATGCATGTAACATCTCCTAAAGCACATGTTCGGCCATCCTTAAATTTGAATCTTGAGCTATGATCAATTGCTACCAAAACATGTATAAATCAAGCTAGAATAGATACAAAGTATGAATATGTGTGTGTTTCTCCAATCTAACCGAAATGCACATGATTTGAGCTATAATCTTAGTGTTTAGGGAATGAAATGATATAAACTAATGCATGAAATAAACCCTAAATAGGTGCTTATCAGTTATCAGCTAGGAACTGATTTAACCGAACAGAATCACAGAGGAATGAAGAGAATCAAAAGCTAGGGTTGAGAGTTCCAGGGAGAGAGCACAGCCAGGAGAGAGAGAGAGAAAAGAGTGAACCAAATGAATCCATCAAGCCCAGTCCTCGTATATATATGCCGGATCAATAACAAGCTGCCAAATAAATTGATTTTGGGCCAAGCAGGGGAGAGCAAAATAAATCAGCGACCCTAACGAGTATTAAGCTAAGATGGCCCAAGCAGGTAAGGCAACACTAATTAAATAGAGATCCAGACAGCAACCCAGCCCAATAGGTCTCACAAGCCCACCAATGAGGTAATGAACAACGAAATGTGGATTGAGGTCAAAAATTAATTGGATTCTCGGGTACGTGAGCTTCAGCCTCCAAGTTATGTGCACATAACCCGGCTGACAACTCCGTTGAGTCATAATAAAGCATAAGAGCATTGTCTCAAAATGGTTTACATCATCCGACCTTTAAGTGTTCCCGGATTGTGCACGTGTATTTAAACAAGTAAAAATACAACACTAAGTGTTAATAAACATTAAGTCATGTCCCAAAATCCCAACAACATTCATACCAAAATTGTAAAAAATCATAAAAAAAAAAAGGAAAAGTCTAGCTGTACCGGGGCGCTGTTGTACCGGCCCCGGTACAGGCTAAATTTTTATTTAAAAAATATCATAATTAATTAATAAATAAATAATAAATATTCAATAAATAGTACAAAATATTAAATATTTTAACCATTGAGTTTATATCATTTAGCCCTTGGTTTAATACCATTTAGCGCTTGGGTTTATACCATCTAAATAGGGTTTTAGTTTTTTACGGCGGCGAAGCTGCCATAAATTTAATTTTGGACAATAGCATTTAGCCTTTGGGTTTATGCATTTAGCCATTGAGTTTATAGATTTAGTCCTTGGATTTATAGCTTTTAGCCCTCGGGTTTATAGGATTTAGCCCTCGGGTTTTTACAATTTTATGTGATTTTTAAATTTTTTTTATGTTTGTGGGTTTATTGTGGGTTATAGTTTACATATGTCCATATATTTCCAAACGACTCGGTAGCCGATATGGTTGTCTAGAACACGAGTTGCCTCGGGAAGTGGTGACAGAAAGAGGGGTCGCGAGTTTAGAATCCGGCTACCTTCCAAAATTTGAATTTTTCTTGATAAAAGCTTTGTTTTGTATATACATTTAATCTTGTTATGATTTGTTATAATTTGGTTATGAATTTATAGGATTTCATTATGAATGTGTAGTATAACCGCAACTCTATAATTCTGATCATTCAACCCAGGCTCGGTTTCCTATATAATATGTTTTTGGGTGTAGACAGAACACTCCTCAGTAGCAACCAATGTGAGCATACAATACAAAGATTCGACAATCCATGGCCGATGCAGTGATTAAATTCCTGCTACAAAAATTGGAAGGACTCCGCATCGACAACAACCTGACTTCAGGTGCTAGGGAAGAGCTAAAGAAGCTGAACAATGACCTGGAGACGATGAAGTCCTTTATCAATGAGGTCGCCAGCAGAAAATTAAAGGGTGAATCCTTCAAGGTATGGCAGGAAAACATGAGTGAAGGCGTCAACCATGCTGAATGTTGGGCGCAGCTAATAAAATAATAATAATAATAATGGAGAAATCAAATAATAATAATAATAATGGAGAAATCTGGTAGTTGCAGAAAATAAATGGATACCGAGAATTTAACGTGGTTCACCCCCTCAATCTTGGGCTACGTCCACGGGACAAACTCCGAACAATTCTTCCACTATAAAATAGTCGGTACAAGAGAGTCTTCTCTAGAACATCTAGAGACTAACCAACACCGGAGATCTATCCAAAAATATTTCCCCAATATTTTTGTCACTTCCCCAATTTAGGAACTCCCTAAATAACTCTCTCACACAACAGACTCTTGTTGTTTCTCTTGTTGGTTGTTGGTGTTGTGTCTTTGAACTGAAGAAATGCATCCCCTATTTATAGGCAAAGATCAGCAGCCATATTTGAATTGCTTTCAGCAGTAATTCTTGACAATACAGTGTGAAACCTGCAGCCACAATTATTGAACACACGAGCAACACCTTTATCATTTTGTTGATGCAAACTTCAATCATTCACACCATGTGCAATACATTTTCAAATTGTTGTGGCCCCCCTCTTCCATGTGAGGAGGGATACAACACTGAAGGCATTTTCAATTCATACCTTGCGTGGGCCTCAAAACGATCAATTAAAGAGGGTATGGAAGTGTTACAACTTATTGAAAGAGGGTTAAAATGTTCAGAAAACATTACATCGCACCGGTTATCAAGAATTTGGTGATCCATTCGGCTGTTGAGGCACAATCAAACGATCGGAATGAAACATGGTCAAGAAATACCATTGATGGGATCAGAAGAAGGGTGAAACAATTTGGGGTAGGTAGATGATCGGTTCTCTGTCTCCACGCTGTATATTGTGCCAATCCCATATGATATTTGATTTGGTACGTCGAAAATGGGTCAGTCTTTCCGCCATCTTAACGGTAAACATCGCCCTGTATCCATCTGGGTAATTGTATAGTTCCGGCATCTTGGTACCAAAAGCAGACTGATCGTTCGAAATGATGTGATATACTTGTCTTTCTTGGGATTCATTTTGAATTTGGCATAAGATTGACAACATCCAGTGATATGCTGCGTTTTTATGATCTGCAAAAAATAATTTCTTAATAATTTAAATAAAAAAATATATAAGAAGCATAATAATTAGCATAGCATAATAAGTAGCATAACATAATTACACTTACCACTGGCAGGATGATAAGTAATTGCTCATGGTATCAGAATGATAATTATTAAATTCTGATTTCCTGTCGCAACAAAAAAAATACACATTCACATGATAACCCACTGATGTATGAGCTCTTACTACATGACGCGTGATACTATGATAAAGCTGTCTTGTGTGCAATTTTACATGTCTGCCTATCCCAAATTATTTTTTTATTTAAATTAATAAGAAATTATTTTTGCAGATTGTAAAGACGCAGCAGATCAGTGATTGTTGTCAGTTTTATGCCAAATTCAGAATGAATCCCGAGAAAGACAAGTATATCACATCATTTCGAACGATCAATCTGCTTTTGGTACCCAGATGCAGGAATTGTATGATTACCCAGATAGATATAGGGTGATGTCTACCGTTAAGACGGCTGAAAGACTGACCCATTTTCTATGTACCAAATCAAATATCATATGGGATTGACACAATATACAACGTGGAGGCATAGAACCGATCGTCTGCCTACCCCAAATTGTTTCACCTTTCTGATCCCATCAATGGTATTTCTTGACCGTGTTCCATTCTGATCATTTGATTGTGCCCGAACAGCTAAATGGATCACCTAAAAAACTTTTTCCCCTTTATTTTAGAGTAAGTGATGTTTTGTACAAGCTCTTAAAAAATAATTATTCTAAATTGAAATTTGTTTATATATTACAAAACTAATAATAAATTATACTAATTAAGTTGACAAATTAAGTAACATTTATTTGACTAATTATTCTAATTCAAAAAAAAGGATAATTATACTAATTCAAAAAATAATAATAAATTATCAAAATAACATTTATTTGACTAATTAAGTATGAAAATAAGGATAATTTATCTTAGGAAAATATTAAACTTACAAAATAAAATATTACAAAATTTTATAAACCATTAGAACTACGTCGTTTTAAAAGAGAAATTGCAAAATATATAAAATCCAATCATATAAGCATATAAAGTGTTGATCTTACAAAAATTCGTTGAACTTGTAGTTTTGAAAATTTACAAAATTGTGTAATCTTACATTCCTTTTTGTCTTATAATTAATTTATTGTTAGTTAGATATTATTATAAAATTATCATTCTTAATTTTTAGAAATAAAAAAATTTGTTGCGAGGAGTTTATTTTTTAGTAGGTTTGTTCTAAAAACAGTATTATAGAAAGTGTTGGTTTGCGGTCTTGTCGCCCAACACCTAGGCGATTTTGGCGCCCATATAAGTGGCATAAGCGGGTACTTAAACAATATTTGATCAAGGCGGAGAGCGTCTGTCCAGCACCTTGATGATCGTTATCTCAAACAAAGTCTAAAAATACGAGAAGTAGTAGAACTTAAATAGTATAAAATATTCATTTTTAAAAAAAATTTAAAAAGTTACACAATGACCTTAAACATACTCTACTTTTGTTTTGTTTTTTGTGATTTAAAAATTATTAACGAAAATAAATCATAAGAACATTGCAGATTAAAAAATAAGAACACTCCTACATGGCCAGTTGGGCGCAATTTGGGCGAGCTGTAAATTTTATTAAATTTCAAATTTTGTTATGTAATGGATCCATCTAGACGTCAACTTTTTTTTAAAAGGAAAAAAAAAGTTTGTCTTGAGGTTGAGCGTCGCCTAGACAGTGTAGGCAATTTTTCGGTTCCGATCGAACTACTTCTGATTAACGACTTTTCGAATACTAATATTTACCCAACTCTCTTTACTTTTCATTTTATCTTGCAGTTTTATAAGTTATATTTAATATAATTAACACTTACATTATTTTTGTATTTTTTTAAATTTCTTTATTATTACATCGATTTCGTCGGAAAAAAAATTAAAAATCTATGTAATAAATTTTAAATTCTAAATCTTATCAACTGTAAATCTTATAATCATATTGCGTTCATATTTTTATATTAATATTACAACGGCTTCCTATGAACCTAAATTCAAAATCTTGTACACTCAATCCTAAACCTAAATCGTGTAACTTAAAAATACTACATTTTTTATTTTTAAAAATAAATATTACGACGATTTCGTTGTTCTAAAAATCTAAAATTATATACTATAAATATAAAAGAATAAATATTATAAACCCTAATCATAAATTTTATAAATACGAAATATAACCTTTTTTGTGTGTTTAAAACTAAATTTACAAAATAAAACAAAAAGAAAATGAATATTACCAAAGAAGTGGTCAACGACTAAACGGTATGGTCGCTCTAGCTCACCAATAGCAGGACAAAATGCGCGACCCATTTAGCATTTCTGCAACTATAAATTGTTGATGGATTTCATCATACAATTCCTTCAATCTGTCGGATATCTATCATTTTTGTTAACAAAATCCTATTTTAATACGTTAATATTGCACCTTTTTTTAGGTATATAAATAGAAGAAATACTCTAGTTCCTCGAGAGTTTGTTTACACTCCTGACTAATATAGGTGTCATGCACCAGCCTATTGATTAGGCCTGGCCACTGGCAGAACTGTTCATCCACGGGCCCAGGCTAATTTTGACGAGCCCAAAAATTTTCAAGGCCAATCCGGAGCTAATTTTTATATTTCTAAGGCTCAGCCCGGGGTAAATATTATTCCTAGGTCCGCGGCCTGGTCAAGCACTTTATCTTGAGATCTCTTAGTGAATATTTCACCTAATTGCAATCAGACCAAACTTGTCTTAATTAGGTTAATATTGCACCTGCAGTACTCACATCTACCATTGTGCTAAAGAGGTTATACTACAATAAGAGGCCTATTTGAATCCAACATTGCTTGAAGCAATATAGCATCATAAGATACATAGGAGAAATTTTTTTCAGCAAAGCCATAAGAGAAGAAATTGACATGATCTGCTACAATAGTTTGAAGCCTTCTTAATTTCCGCAACAACAAAAGTTATATGTTTGCTGCGAGGCAATGAACTAGTTCAATCTAGCAAGCAATAACCATTCCTATCATTAAACACAAAATGGCATTTCCAAAAACACACAAATGAGTCGCGCAGGTTGATGCCAGGAAAGATCTCAGTGACCATACTTCTGAAACTCCCACTCACTGTTGTCTGGAGAATTCAATCAAATTATTAAATTATGTCCAATATACATGTGATAATACAATAATTATGAGCGTAGACGACTTACCAAGAGGGCAAACTTGACGGGTCTTTAGCCACCTGCTAATGCAGTGAAAGTGGAAGGCATGATTGCAAACACCTGAAAGATGCCGATTTAATTTGTAGAAAATTTCATAATAAAAAAAAGAAGCTAATATCCATACTTCAAAAGTTCAACAGTTTTAATCTGTAAATTGAGCGTTGATAAGAGATAGAGGGAAACCCATCCGCAGTACTTTATTTATAAGGTCATATCATAGCTTCCGAGATATACGAGTTAGGAGAAAACATACTAAAAAATCCAGTTTACTAAATCGTATCATCACTGTGTCCCATCCTAATCGGGTCCTAGTTGACATCTGACATCAATCTTGGTTATACTACAATAAGAGGATTATTTGAAAACGCAATCATCTAATGATGGAAAAATGAGCTGGTAAAAGCCATAAAGTTTGAGAATCTAGAGAATGGCACAAATCTTTTGAAGCTGACGAGGTTGGTAGTAGAATTAATCTAAGGCATGAGTAATCACAAAAACAAAGGGAAGGGAAAATTAGCAGAACACATTTGTAGGATTAGGAGACGTCCAGTTCTGACCAGATAAATGAAAAATGTTAAGAACACGATGCAGACCATCTTCAAAGTAAGAGAACCACAAAAATCATTGAATGTAGGAGAGCGACATCAAAGGAAATATTATCAGCAAATTAGTTAAAAGGAAGACAAAAAATGTAAGCTTGATGATTATATTCTTCCTCTGGACAAGATCATTGGATTCAAATTAATTGACTCATGCAAATAACAATAAATTCTCAAGCAGAATTACGGAATTAGAAACGGCATGCCAAATAAATTACTACCCAGATAAACCTATGTGCATACAAAGAAAGGCTTAAGGGAAATTAAAGCAAACAAGATGAATTCAAATTAATAGCTGCCGCAGGAGGTAAATGACAAATACTTCGACTATTAACCAACCAACTATCATATAAATAAAATTTATCATATACATTAAGCCTAGAAGTTTCCCCCCAATAAACAACCAATATGCAGGACGGAAAAAGGAACCCAGCAAAAAATCCCTACAAAACAGCAATGATCTAAAAAAATACATAATACCACCAAACATGAGGATCCTGCGAATATTTTCACCACAAACGAATCAAGAGGAAAATGGAAGGCATCATTATCACATCAAAGCCATAGTAAATAAGGAGTGATAACATACCCCAGGCAACCGTGCATTCCTCGCTTGTTGCACTCGCTTGATTAGCCTGGCACTCGATGCCTAGGCACAGTTGCAAAAATACTAAATCAATCAAACCCAGATCACAGAAATGAAAAATTATTTGAGGAAAAGGACTTACATAGATCCATGATGTGATTTCTGCAGATAGCACAATTATCGACCACAATATCTGCATCCAAGAAATCAGGGTTTAAACCACTATCAACATCACGAGTTCAAATATCAAATAACAACCAAAGAAAAAACGGCTCCAGAAGTTCATCGAATACCCCAAGCCCAGAGAGCGACGGCGTTCCACTTCTTAATCTCGAATCTCTTGGCTTTCTTGTTTGACGGTGTCGGATTAGTGGCCGAAGGACCGGCACCCGAGGATCCCTCGCCAGGGATAGCCATAGTCAAGTCCGTGTCGACCGACGCCATCTTCTATCAAGCTAGGGCACTGAGTAATGGCCGGATCCTTGTGAGAGTTCGGAATTTGGTTCTCTTATTTCCGCGATTACTCCGATTTATATAATTGGATTTTTGCACGCGCTAGGATTATTTGTAATTTATGTTTTGAATTTCGAAGAATTGGGCCTGAGAGCCCAACATGATGCTTTCCTAATGACATCAGGAAGTCCAAGCCAATTTGAGGAGGAGAAAATCTGCCACCCGAATGCAGTTTTCTGATATATGGCATGAATCAGTCCTTCACGAATCACACACCCTACTCACATGAGTGGGGTCCACACAACCCCACTCAATATGTTTGTGCGTGCTTATAAGTAATTCGTGTATATTACATGTGCAAATTCGCGCCACTTAGCAAAACCCACCAAATGCACTTTGGATCAAGAAGCCACCAATATTTTTCGAGTTAACAGTGTATTGGGCCTTCAAATTGGGTTCGATGATTGGTGTCGTGAACCGAATTGATGCATATAATATAAAGCCCGATAAACTGAGCATTGTAAATATGTAAATACTTAAACATTGAAATAGAATGATACCTTACTACCAAAAAAAAAAGTCACCATTGTCCAACATCTAATAAGGTTCACCATATTTTTTTGATTTATTTTTAATTTTATTTTTTTATATTTTTTTGCTAAGCAAATAATAAGTTTCACCATTTTCTAAGAATATAGCTCAATATAACCGAAGTGGTCCGTCATCCCAAATGTGGTAACTGACAAGTCTTTGGTTGTGGAATGTCCGGAAGGGTGCAGCCCGGATCGGCCCGTTTTATAAAACGGGCGGGCTTAAATCCGCCCGTTTTATAAAAGGGGCAGGCTTAAGTCCGTCCGTTTTATTTTTTGTCCAATCCGCTCTGGACCGTTTTTTTAACGGACGGATACAGGCTTAGCCCGTTTAGCCTGTATACAGACTGAGTCACAAGTTCACCCACAAAATTTTAAACTATTGGACTTCAAATTTTTGAAACCCAAAACTAATATATAAGTTTCGATTTTAACATAAAAACCCAAAACTCAAATAAAAAATACACTTTCAACAATATAAAGAGGCCTTATATTTATAGAAGGGGAGGGGAGCTCACCTCATTTGTGTTAGCGGTGTGGGACATTTTTCAAATAGCTAGAATCAAGAAGCTCGAGTTGAGCCTCGGGTCTTAAAGAAAGAATAGATCTAGCTCCTTCCTCTCTTTGCCCCCACTTGGAAAACTCTTTTGCTTTCCATAGTACCAAGGAAGCTTGCTTGATTCTTCTCAGTTTGACTTGCTTCGGTGGTATGCGCAGTTTCTGCAGTTTAAGAGTTGACAGCCTACTTCGACGGTTGTGAGTTGTGATTTCTCATCTCTACCCCGGGATGTAATACAGATAGCGCCTGGTTTTCCATTACAAGAGGAAGAGGTCGGTATCATGAGCTTGTCTGTCTATCTTGCCCCAATCATGCTTGGCAGTTGAAAGGCGGATTCACTGGTCTTTTAGGTGACTTAGAGCTCCTACGCATAACAACCATTAGTGCTGAAATAGGAAGAAATTCAGACAACAGGAATCGCTCTAGGCTCAATTTGTAGCATCCAAATATCACAGAAAATATCTCCCTGCTTGCCATGCCCAAAAGCTTGAAATATATGGAAATTGGAGACGATTTTCTCGCTCCAAAGAAACCTGAAATCCAGAAATCCTGTAGCAAAAAGAATAAGATTAAATCTACCCCAAATCGCTAAACATACATCCAAACAGATGCACCCCCAGTCCTTGGAGAAACAAGATTAAAATCCTGAAGCAAAAAGAATAAGAACGAATCTACCCTAAATCTTATGAACAAAAATTCAACGTCATGTCTCCATTTGGAATCAGCAAGGTCTAATCTTACATCTTGTACCCATGAAGGACTAGTCTGATTTTGTTCTGGCCGGCCGTCGGGAAGCAAGGATGACGGAAGACGGAAGAGACTCGTCACGGTCGCACAGTCGCACTGGTGTGTTTGAATCTGTAGATAGAGTGTAGAGACGGGCGGAAGAGACAAGATTTTGATTTTGTGTTTAAACTATAAAGACTTTTAATTAAAGTATAAAAATATAAGTGTAAGCAGATTTTTAATTAATATATTATTATTTTTGCGGGTTATACGGATAAAACCCGTATCCGCCCGTTTTCCGTTGTAAAAAACCGGACCGCCCGTTTTGTTAAACGGATAAAGCCCGGACCGCCCATTTTCGACACCCAACCCGCCCGTATCCGCCCGTTTTCCGAAATGGGCTAAACGGTCCAGTCCGGGCGGAAAGCCCGTTTAGCCCAGACCGTTTGCCTCTCCCTAATTCCACGATACTGGCCGCAAATTATTTAAATAATATAATTTATTAAATTAAAATTATATATTTCAATTAAATATTTAAATATAGAGAGAGAGCATGTTCTATGCACATATAAAAGAACACATATTTTCAATTTCAGTTTCTAGCATCGCTCGTTGACCGAATTCGTCATACATACGAGATCAAATGCCCATATTTAGGTGTGGTTAAGCTTCCAAATTCCAATACCACTCACTATCAAGAAACAACAAGAGCTCTAACGGGTGGAAACTGAAAAATTGAAGTGCTGGATCGAATGTGGTTTGAGGAGCGGTTCATTCTAAAAATTGGTAGCAGTAATGATTCAAAATTATGGACAGACAAGTGGCTTGTGGAATTTAAGAACCCTTCTAATAGCAAAGATTTAGTGAGATTTTATAAAATTATTTCATTAAATTCCTTATTTAGTAGGACTGATAGGTAGTGAAATATTTTTCCACATTTTTCCATTTGATTAGAGAAAATGTGGAATAATATGGGATAATGTTTCTTATTTAAAATAATTGGATCCAGTGGGATAATTTAAATATTTTGTTGAAATTATTAATTTGTCCCACCCTTACAGAACTATTAAAATAATTATAAAAAATTATACATTTCGACTTCATAAATCTAACGAATACCCAAAAAATAATTATAAATAATATTTATATATTTATAATATATATGAATTTTTTTAGATTTTTTATTTTGTAATATATTCTTTTTCTCAACTTTTTATTAGAGTTTCGAGTTTTGAGACTTCATGCCTACAATTAAACTCATTATTTATTTATTTTATTAAGATGTTTGATTCAGATATTCTGATTCGAAATTTTAACTCTATACTTGAACTCTTATCTGAATATTTTCAGGTACGGATTTTACTATACAAACCCTGAAAAAATACATGATACCTGTCGGGTGTCAGATTCGTGTATTCCGAATATGGCGGAAAATATAAATACCCATATTTGCGCGTTCGATTAATAATTGATGAAAAAATCGATAATTTTAATTTAAATTCATATAAATTTTAAAATCCTTACAAGAAATTATACTAACTACTAAATATTGGATTTCAAAATCCCACTATATCTCATATATTCCTGCATACTAAACACATTATAAATTGTTCCATCCGAATATATCCAAATTATCATGCATACGAAACGAAGCCTAATTTTACACCCAAATACGCTAACCAATACAATGCAGCATGTAATAAAAATATAAAAGTTGCCCACAAAGGTTACCAATATAGGGCTAATGGATTTGGTCTTGGTCTTGGTCTTGATCATGGTCATGAAGTAGTATCTGCAGAGAAGTGGAGGTCGCTCAGTTGATAGACCTCCTCAATTTACTTGAGCTAGCCCATGCCCTTCCGTGGAAGCTTATGACTGGCAACAATCTGATCTTCTCCTTCACCCACCTACAACAAAATAACCATGCTAGAAACTTATGCAAAATACATGGAATGAAAATGAAGCAAATAAGCAAGCCCGGATGCAATCGGATGCCACCGACTAAAATATGCAGTTTCGCATGGAGATTGCTTCAAAATGAACTCTAATAAGAGATTGATGAGTATAGGAGTAAACTTGACCTTTTATTTTATGTCCTCGGTGTGAATCATGCATATTTTCACTACAGAACTGCGAAAGAAGTTTTAGGAATAGTCATAGACTAAATGTACAATTACAACATGATTCAGAGACATCAACACAATTGAAAGCTACACTCACATAACACATTGCAATTTCAGGATGGTAAG
The DNA here is from genome assembly GCA_025802335.1 of Pinguicula primuliflora. NCBI lineage: Eukaryota > Viridiplantae > Streptophyta > Magnoliopsida > Lamiales > Lentibulariaceae > Pinguicula > Pinguicula primuliflora. The sequence goes on along the minus strand of JAOYMZ010051778.1, from coordinate 17,091 downwards.
TGAAATACTGAAATGCCCTCTAACAAATTTTGGCATGGAACATCTAGAAGAATGTGAAGAACTTTAAATTTTTTTGATAAGAGAAGTTTTGTATTTATACTATAATGTAATTACAATATACAATTGGGCCATTGTACATATTGCAACCAGACCCCTGCCCATCCCCTGTTTATCACATTAACGTCATTACAATTAGGGCACTCCAATTGGTTCCAGATGCTTCATTTCTCCTCCATCAATTTCGCGATAAACCAACCCTAACCCAAATATGGCAGCAGAACGAGTGAAGCTTCGAATGTGGCTGATTTTACTAACCAAAAATCTGATAGAAAAGGAAACAACGAAAATTGGGTGCAACAATCCAAAATTATGCATCAAATGGAAGAAAGGACGAATCCTTACCTATTTTGTAAATATAGAAATTGAAAGGTGTCAAGAAAAAATAATTAAAATTTCTTTACTTAATAAAAAGCTTGATTCCACTTTTTTCTTAATACAAGAGAGGGGAACTCCGTAAATACAAACAAAGCTAATGGAAAGTGATTCAAGACGGGTCAAATTCGAAAGTATCATTATTGCCCCATTCCACTACAACCTTCTCTGAACTGATTGCACCTGCTGACGAGATGCACTACATTGTACCCACGACTGAGTCATAGGAACTCTGTGGACATTTGGGAGAGACATCTAAGGCAGAGGCGGAGGTAGGGTGTGTAATTTCTCCTATCAAATTCACATTCCTTCCCTCGATATCCACCCCTCCAGCTTGAAGGTTATCTCTGTTAAACTCTCCCTCCCTACTACTATCTATAGTAGAGAAGCTAGTGGGATGGTAAAACCTCCAATTCCCAATTTCAGTCACCTTGATTACGATGTCAGGTTGTTTCAACGAATTATCCACCCCAAATGGATGCGCTGGAAAAATGTTCATCATTCTAGATGAATTGGACAACCCGACTTTAGCACATTGATCGGCCTCGTGGTTGAAAATCCTGCTGATATTCTGTACACTGCGAGAACCATATGCGTCCAGTATCAACCTAAATCTTAATAAGCAAGTTGTCGTTTGGTAGGTCTACTATAGGGCCCGATGTGGAGTCCATGGCTAGTTTGCTATCTGATCGAATTGCAACATGCTGATTTATGAGCTTACAGGTAAGGATCACCACATAGAGCAACGCCCCTAGCTCAGGGGAGAGAGCGAAGAACGACCCAATCATTATGTCGAAACCAAGGAGCCAAGTTTCGTGAGAGTCCCGCGGGATGCCACCACATGCAGCAGTCTAAGAGATTATGCAAACAACAGCATCTACGGATAAGCAGACATCCGTGTGTGATGGCAAAAGTGTTCGAGGTAAGCTCCCTATAGTTTGTGATCAAAGTTTAGAACAGAGCTTTTCTTGTTTTAGTACCCGTTGAGCCTCCGTGTAGTATGCACATATAAACAAGCAAAGACTTGAGTTAGAGATATGTTATATAGAAAAATTCCTCATTTTTGGCCATCCAAAGTTTCCATCATGTCGTAGCAAAGCTTGATCGCCATTCCTTTGAATGTTGAGAAGCAGAGATATTGTTAACCACCCAATCTTGAAAATTATTAGTAATAAAGAAGGGGGTAGGGATAGAGGGACACAAGGATAACCATATCTCCCTGCTTCTATCATAGACTCTCAGAATGTATAGGATTGATTCGTTTGTCAGCCACCTGGCACAGTATGGATGGTGTGTTAGACATCTTCTGGTTTGTCCAGAGAGCCACATGCAACACCTTCCATAGAGATAACTTGATATGTTATTGAGTGAGAATGGGCCAGACATCCATCCATGGTATCGAGACCACATTTGGCTGTGGAACCAACACTTTATCTAATGTTGAGGTGCATGTAAACTGGCCAATTGGGCGATGTTAAGTAAGATGCACTCAAGTCTGATCTATCAAAAATCAACGAGTCGAAGGCTCTCTGAAGGGGATGCTAACAGCAATTATTTTCATGCCACACTGAGGAAAAGTCGTTGAAGGAACTCAGTGTTAGGCACGATAATTGACGGTTGTTGGATCAAATATGTTATTGAGTGAGAATGGATAGGATGTCGAACTGCACAAGACTGCAAACATTTTCTTCAGTATCTCGAATATTCTCTCCACAACATTCCTAGTGGAAGAGTGTTTCATATTGAATAACTCTATCGAATTTTGTGGACGCTTGTTACCGGGACCCCATTCCTTTAAATGATATCTGGTGGACCTATAAGGTGCTAAGAATCCCCACAATTGGTGTATCCACCATCGCACAGGTAATATTTACCTACATTAGAGATCCATTAGAAATAAGTAAGCACAATCACATATGTGAAATACGTATTACAACCAGAACAACAGTTACCTTGTGGCACCCTGAAGTCAGGAACCCAAGTCAGTACCTCATACAATACCCTACTGTATGCGGCAGATCCCTCCCAACCGCTTTTCACGTACACAAACTTTCCAGATGTGTCAACCATACCAAGAACATTAAATGTTGTATGACCCTTTCTCGTTCTGTACCTTGCAGAATCATCTACAGGTGCATGCAGGGGATGTACGTACCATCCAAAGCTCCCATACAATCCTATGATAATTGAGAAACATTAGTCCTAACACTGTCCAACAATGTTAAGTCAAAGGAATGAATTGTTGAGGATGATAATACCTTGAAGTATTTGAACCTTCCATCCGAACAGCCTTCGCATACAGATTTGGGTGTTGAAAGGAAACGACTTGATAGTCGAAGAAAAGTTTCTAACATCCTATGAAAAAATTTGCTAACCGTTCTAAAACTTATATCGAAGTCTGTTCCAAGTATCCTAACTTTCTTATTATGCCCCAGTAAACGCAGAGAGGTTCAATCTGTGTAGTAGCACATGCGTACCTACTATCCAACAGATTTACAAGTCTCTTGAATGTTTCCTTATGCATTCATAGATTGTTAAAACACTCTAATGCAGACCCACTTGTCATTCTATACACAAACTCAGACTGTCTTGACCTCTTTGCATTCAGAGTATATATTGGTGGAATTGCACGCATTAGTCTTCTCGACTAAGCAGCTTCATCAAGCTTGTACTCATCATACAGTTCATCTATAGACCATAAAGCAAACAATTTACTATCACTCTTCACAATTACATCCATCTAAATATACACACGAGAGTATAAAGTTGCGTAAGAATAAAATTTCGAAAAATAGCTAACACATTATCTGATAAATATACATGAATTCTGAAATTCAATACACATTATACGTTCAGATTGAAAAAATTACCTCGCATGTAATCGTGGTTCTTTGATTTGGCGTCGCGATCCCCTTATTGCGTGAATTTTTTTCAATAGGGTTCGTCAGTTCTGCAGATTGTGCTCAAAATTTTGGTGGGTAAGGAGATTTAAATGTGATGACAATTTGATGTAATTTGTGAGAATAGTAGAGGGTGTATGTCAAGGTCCAGAATGGGATTGATTCAATACCACGTTTTTGGTGAGATTATTTTTTAGCCCTGGATCCTAAGTTAATTCCAATAACGCACGCGACCCGGTTTTCAATTCCAGAACCAGTTTTCAATTCCAGAACCCGATTTGACCACTGTATTTTTTTCGTGTGTAGTAAACATGGGATTATGGACTAATTTCACGTGAATCCCACATAATGACGCATAATTCCGTCAAATAAACGAACCCATATAGATTCAAATCAATCTGTACCTTGTAAATACTTTGAGAAATGCAATTTTCTTTGTCCCCCAAAGTTGTTATATTTGTGTGGGTGACCAACCAAAATTTTCAGACCTTATATTCAGTTTAAGAAAAATTTTATTCTCCATATTTTTTATGTAGATTAATGAGAGTTACTTTAATTATTAAAGTGCCACATAGTTTGCTGTTGGCCTTATGATATACTTGACTAACCTCACACTGTGTTACTTCTATGTCTGTCTCTGCTGGAAATGATGCCCTGGAGATCACTCCAAGAAGTACTCAAAAATACAGCAGGTTGATGATGCAGATGCCTAGGGATTGCCTACTGCTGGGGAGATCAGTTTTCAAGTCCCTCTCTGCAGACAACAATGAAGCTTCCCCCGCACATATAAAGCTGGACGGATCCAATTGACAAGCATGCATACAAAACTCGGGAGTAAAATGGCTGGATGAAGATGTTCAGAGGGTCAATATGCGGACGCAGATGCAAGAGTTTGGTAATCAACTCCGTAACTCCTTCACGGCCCTATGAGGTAAGTCCTTTGCATTTTATAGAACTATGAACTATCGCCTTTACATCAGATTCTCTCTATTGATTTGTGCTCAATATAATATTTGAACTCTAGCAGTGATGTATAAGGTGATAGACAGTTGTGTATTTTCATTCGATTCACTGGCTTAAAAATGTCAAAATGTACGGCAGTCATGAATAAAAAATGTACATTTTTTTGTGAATTTTACTATAAGGCACCACATTTAAGGCACCACAATTACACCACATATGCACAAACACACACATACCCACACGGGTGTGTGTGCTCACAAGTGATGTAGTAAAACCCTTTTTTTTTTTGTTGATGAAATAAAATAACACATCCTTAAAAAAAATATTTATAATTATAACTGTCCAAATGATGAGGTCTGGACCTGTTTTTTTGTCCAATTTAATGAGGCCGTCCATAATTTTAATCGTTTCTTTTCAAATAATGTGAATGCAATACGCACACATTCGAATTTTGAATCTATACTTCATTAATTTTCAAATAATGTGAATGCAATACAGACAACTAATGTGGTATGTTCAATTGGTGATTTTATCCCATTCGTCGATTTTGCAATAATTGTAAGATGAGATAATATTGTTTATTTATCCCATTTCAATATTGGTATTATTGTTTCTTTTCTTGTCCGGATAAAGATAAGGCAATCGATATCTTGTCGATTCACACGCATGTCCCCTTCTATCTCCATCTCCGCCCAGACGCCCGACACGACATCTGTCTAGCTGAAAAGTCTGCTAAACACCGAAACTGCGATGACGATCGCCTTAGAACGGAGCAACTCCGGAGGTGATCATCGGATCGAGCTGCAGGGGTTCTCCCACAGAGATGGGGCTTCATATGGGTCGGCGATTTATGGATCCACCGAGTTCTCCGCCGACGATCTCAAGTTCGCGGAGGACCAACGATGGATTACGGAGGAGCGAGATGGGTTCTTATCATCATCATCCACTTCATCGATAGGGAACAACAGTGACGAGTCTTCGGGTTGCAGCGGCGGTGGCGCCGGCGAGGAGGAGGTGCAGAGTGAGTTTAAAGGGGGGCCTCTGGACAGTTTAGACGCTTTGGAGGAAGTTTTGCCAATAAGGTAGGTAACTTTGTAATTTTATTTTGTTTAAAGGAGTTTGGGGGAACTTGGATAAATTAATTTTTTCTTGGCCTGGTAATAATTTATTATTGTCGTGGTAAAAGTTCTCTTTGACTTAGGGCTTTATATATACTAGATAACCCGCCCATTGCACGGTCAAATAATATCAATTTTTAAATCAAAAATGCGAAAGTCCAATTATAGGTTGAGTAAATCATGTTATAACTCATCCAATGACTTTCGAAGAATTTAAACAAATTCTCTTTGTTTATTCTGTACGTCTTTGGAACTTTCTTCTTTAGTAGTCTGAGATTTTGATTCATCTTTTGCTGACTTCTCAATTTGATAATCGGTTATAGATTTTTCTTTTATTTTGTTCTCATATAAATGCATTCCGCACAATGAATAGATGTTCGTCAATTGCAGAGGGAACAGGTGAATACTCTCGTTCATGTCCATTTTATGAACTCCAGTTCGGAGGGGGGTTGCCAAGGGAATAAATATCTGTGTCAAGCAACTGTGTGCTTTATGATGCTATGCAACTGTAGAACCAATCAAAACACATCCATTAAATCCCTCCCTTGTGTCCGCAATCATACCCCACCCCTCATTATTTCTGTGATGTTCTACAGTAGACTGATTCATTTTTCTGCAGTTTTCCGTCGTTTGAGCCAAAATGGGCAGTAAGGAGAGAGACTGGTGTATCAGGGTAAATGTCGGGGTTTCATCACTTATTCGGCATAAAAATAGTGCTTAAGGTCATAAATTAGTTATACCACCAGTGGCCACAGTTATTTGTTTGTCCAGTAACAGTTGTGTTGAATGTTATTTGATAAAAATTTGCTCCCCATCCCTAAAAAAATAAAAAAAGCAAAGATGAATTGTTCAGAAGAAGAAGAAAATGGAAAATTATATACTCAAAGGAGAAATAGGGAAAAGTTTGCAAGCCATGTGTTATTTACGCCACTTAATTGAAATATTTTTGGTATGACCAGCAACTATATGGTATGCAGAGATGTTAGACCTGGTTTTAGATGACACATTTATCTGAATCTTTAGGTTTAAGATTGGTGTAGTAGAAGAGTTTTGACGTGGTGTTTCTGTTACCTTTGAACTTTTCAATGCCATCTTCTCACATGGATGATTTTTCCTGAAATATCTAACGAGTTGTGCAATCTGCTCTATTGGGTTCTTTTTAGTTGTTTGAAATCTCAAATTAAAATAGCAATAAAAGGAATCATGTCACTTGATAGAGTTTCATCATTATTATTTCATTCAAAAGTCTGGGTCAAAATATCAGTATTTCAATGGTTCCTGGTTGAAATTTTACTTTCTAGCCTAGGTGATGTTCAACCAGTTGTTTTTGTCATTTTCTGAATTTTATGCCTGAATTCTTGCTGTCATTAATACCTATTATGATTGATGGTTTGAACTTACTCCAGGAGAGGTATCTCAAAATTTTACTGTGGTAAATCAAAATCTTTTACCACCTTATCCGATGTGGCAGCTTCTACAATGAAAGATATAACAAAGCCAGAAAATGTGTACACGAGGAAACGCAAGAACTTACTGTCTTTTAACAACTTGTTGAGCAAGAATCCCAACCAGCCCTTTCGAGGTTGCAAAGATGTCATATCAAAAAGACCTATCAGTTCTAGGAGTATGGTTGGTATAGCAGCAACTATGAATTGCTCAGGGACGAATGCGGGTGAAACTACTAAATCTAATTCGTCATCACCGGGTTGTTATCTCCCTCCTTTACCCCCTTCAAGAAAAATCTTGGCCTGTGAGCTTCCCGGTCCTACTGATAAAATTTCCTCTTGGAGGTCATTCTCATTGTCGGATTTGCAAGGTGTTGCTGCTGCCGAAATTTCAACTTCATATGTTATGGGTTTATCGATGACAGCTACAAATGAAACCGGACTATAGATTACCCAATTGCTGTTGCGTCGCCCTATGATCTGAATTAAGTAGACGTTCATGGAGGTGGAAATTATTTCCCGTCTGTCCTCTTTTGTTGTCATGTACTTCTGCCCAACAGGTTATTACTGTTCCAAGAAAAAATATTGGGCATTTGTAGAATTTAGCTATTGAATGTAAAATCAGTGTTCCTAATTGTGTTTTTGGGCACATAAATGAAGTTCTTATATGGTCTAAGAGATCCACTTTCTCTTTTAGTACCATACCAATGTTCATGAAATCTTTCCTTAAGCAGGTAGACTTCCTTGCTCGGAATGTCAGATTCCGTAGCTGCTGCTGCAGTGGGAGATGGCTACCCATTTAAGTGCTCTGTTGTACTAATATTTGCTATTTTCTTTCTGTTACTTGAAAAGATTATGAATTGTCAACAGGTTTTCAATATCTCGATGAATTTCAGGTTCATGCAAAAAGGTTGCCATAATTAGCCAATCTTTAGAAATCAAATGTCTGGCGTAGCATTGGAATTCAAATTTCATGTCTAGAGATATACACGGATGTCGAATGGGGATAGCCTCTATCAGATATTTGCGGTAAAAATTCTTCTATTGCATGACAGTTGATCATCTCTGATAAAGGAGTTAAGTAAAGCTTCTCTTTGAAAATCAGATTCTGTTAGAATCCGGGCCATTCTTGAATGATACTGATTATGCTTGCTGGCACATGTTTGCAGTTATATATTTTATTCCATGATTGTGTCTTCTCATTTGGTTTCCGTGATTGGGTAAAATAATTTTCTTAAGCTTTTGATTTGGCTAAAGGAACTGCTTGGTCATTTTATACATGTGAACGTACTTTGTAGTTCCATTATTTTAGATTATTCCATCATTAAGCATGTTTCAATTGTGTGCTGAGTATAATTCTTTTTTATCATTTCTACATATCTGGTTGAGTAGCACTTAAGCACATGCCATAATTGTGTATGTGCTGAGTGTAATCTTTCTTGCACATTAATTGATCATATCTGGTAGGCATATAGAGAGATACCAATATACGTTTATTACGTAACTATTGAGTTTAGTGCTTCAGTCTTAGATACATATACAGAAGGATGTTATTATTCGTCAAGTGTTAATTCTTTTGCCGTTTGTATATGTGATGAGTAGCTTGTAGTGTCATGATGCAAGGTGATTTGTGGCATTAAACCTTTTGATTTGATAATTAAGTAAATCGTGGAATCGGGTGTCCTAGCCTAGTAATGGTAGAGATTGATGAATTTCTAATAGCTCTAGAGATCGAAGTTAGATATTCACCTATCCAAAAAAAGTAAATCGTGGAATGATTACGTCAAAATAATTTGCTAGTAACAGATTCTGAATTTAGATTTGTCGTACTTCATACACTGTTGTTTCTATTCCCCGAGACTCATAGCAAATTTACCTATAAGTAAATTTGGGTTCCCAAGTTGACCTATCATGGGCTTTTGCCCATAAGAACTTCTATTAATTTAATCGTTGTTGCTATGCCTCTATTAGTTAATGTATATATGGCAGGAAAGTAAACTAACTACGTTATAAGATCATTCACTGTTATTGGTTGGTGATTGCAGATGATTCTGATTCGTATGTTCATCACGACTTTATAATTCCATTCTTTGGGATTTTACACAATTTAGCATGTCTCAATCTAGTTTGTAAATGAGAATCTCATTTCTAACTAACAGGGTAATTAGCATTTGACATGAACCAAAAAAAATACTGCAGCACGTCGTAAATGTGCTAAGTGAACACTTCCCTACTCATTAATTAAGTATATTTCGTGGGTATAGAGATACGAACTGTATCTATTAACGACACTTCTCAGTTCCGCATACAAGAAAAATATCATTGCTAGTATAAGTGTGGAATTATTTTGTTTGTATATCTGAAATTCCTTTCCATCATACATCCTGTGACATGTGCGGACCAAACTCCACAGTGTCATTGATGTGTGGCATTAAGCTTTTTAGTCATTTATTTATCATGTTAAACTATCAGGGGGAAAAGGTATATCTATTGACAACACCTCTCAGGTACGCATATAGGAAAGATCTCATGCTAAAAGTTTTATTTTGTTGTTTGTATATCTGTGATTCCTTTTCATCATACCTTGTGATGCATGGCATGTACGGACCAAATTAATGTGTGGTATTAATCTTTTTTTTGTCATTTATTTATCATGGAAGAACTAGGTCAAAACAAATCTAGACTAGTGTTATTTTAAATTTATGATCCACTTCAACCTAGATTTTAAATTTTTGGCATGCCCCCAAAAATTGTAGTTCGATTCTTTGTGACTATCTCATCTTTCAGCATGGTCTCACCTTTGTGAAACTCTCTTCTTGTATTTCATTTCTACTTAAGACTGATTGAGTTGCATTTCTGCTCATTAATCTAGTATGTCTGGTTGGCGATATTGAGATGAACCAAAATACATATCGGACGTATTACTTCAATTATATATTCTTTGATACCCATATACGATAGATCGCATATTTAGTTTAAAGTGCATAATTATTTTGTCGGTTATACGGATTATACGCTCCAACGTGTAAATTAATGTTCAGCTTTCTCTGTCGTTTATTAATCAAATTGTGGAATGATTACTGGCTAGTAATAGATTTTGAAATTTATGATCATGACTTTAACGACATTCTTGGCTGCTCCAACACAGGTTAAATTCCCTCTGAAAAGTATTTTTTACGACCACAAGATGGAAACTTGTATCCAACTCCAGTTGGATTTTCTTAAAAAACTTTATTTATTTTTTTGCCGCTATGCCGCCTTTTGTAGCTTACCCGTATATTGCAGGACTCTAGCTTTGAATTCAGAAGGTTTGCCAGTAAGTTTGTGCCTGCAGATGTTTTGGGTTGCAGCTTATTTATTGTCTAGGCGATATGTATCTAATAATGCGATAGAGAAATTAGTGATAACCTTCTTATTTCAAGTGCAATTCCTTCTAATTACAGTCTTGTGGTTTGTTTTCATGCACCCTTTTGTTTCGAGGATACCCTTTTGAGATTCAAGACAACCGATTGTTACATTTGTGCTAATTTATGCTGCTATTGTGAACAGAGTAATATACTCTGGATGCCAAGAGATTAATAGTAGAAATGTTCGATGTTTTCGTTCGAGGATGAAAGTGATAGCCTTAAATTTCTTGGATGGATTGGCTTATCCAGGTTAAATTTCAGTTCTTTGATTTCAGTTGTCACAGGTGTAAAGCACCTTTCTCTGGACTGATGGAGAGGATTATATAAATCCTGAGAATTTCCAAATCTTATTACTGTAATCCATATATTCACTTCACCTTTAGGATGGACTGCATCGCTCATCAGGCTATAAAAAGGGGATGTGTTATAGCTTCCTCCGGTAACAAGGAGATTCTTCAAAATAAAATAAAGTTCCCCAGTAAAGTCGGCCTTCATTTTTTTTGGTAGATATCTTTTTTTTGTTAGATATCTTTCTTCCAGACTTCTTTTGTGCTTTCTATTACTGAGAAATCATGATATGAAAATTGCTTATTACGCATTGATATCAATTCCATGCATTGGGTAGGGGTACCACCACCCTTTATGTTTTGCTGATGAATCCTTTCAACTGAAAACTGCAGTTGATTTTGTCCAGTCTCTCGTTACAGATCTCTGCAGAATTCCATCATTGGCCGCTGTGTTAAAAGTGGCTTTATGCTTCATCAGGTTTAGGCGATTTCGTGCCACTCGATTTTCGATTTTTATGGATGCCGCAATTGATGATAATGACCATCGATGAATTCACGCTCATCTATTGGATTGAGCAAGATCCTTTACACAGTCCTTGTTCAAGACCTCTATCGTAATCCCTCAGAATGTATGCAAATTATGGGCTTCTGTCGAGGCATTTGCAACGTTGTAGGCAAGATTTTATCACTTACTCTGCATTTCATCGATCAACTGGCTAAGGAGGCTTTTATTTGCCTCAATTCGTAAACAATAAATGAAGTTGAAATCCCGCTGACACGTTTCCTCATTCATTCAGCGATCTCTGTGCAATTTTTTCATGAGAACCAGTGTACTGTCGTCTATCGAGGATTTTTCAGGTCCTGGACGTAAGGTCCCGACCTTACGTTCCGTTCAAACATTTCGCCACCGCCGTGCCAGGAAGGAGAACCTCCATCATGCCAGCAGATACGGGTCTTACAATTGACCAGCAGATACGGAAAAATGGAGGTCTTACAATCCGTGTCTAACTTGGCATGGTCGTGTTCCAGTGAATCGCCGGTTGGCGCGACGACGGTGGAGGACGTGCTTGGGATTGCGGGTTGGAGGACATGCTTGGGCGTGGAAAAATGGGGAAAATGCCGGCGGTGGAAAATGTCTGTAGGATCAATGGGAAAAATGCTGGCGGTGGCAAATGCCGGCGTGGAACAATGGGCGAAATGTTCGTCCGGAACGTAAGGTCCCGACCTTACGTCTGGGACCTGAAAAATCCTCATCGTCTATCATGCAGTTCAAAATCTGGTAAGTGATGTATGTATCCGAGCATTGTCTTACATCATGGAGAGAGCTGGTAATGGTTGTTATGATGATGGCCCACCTCTAAGCTGCCTGACTACTTTGAGGGTACACATTAAATAAACTACACATTAACCGAATAGACTAGTGATTCTCTTGATCTTGTGCTTCAATAGAACCTTCCAAATCATCTCTCTATTCTCACTTATCTTCTCCTTGATTCTTATCACCTCCGCCCCCTGGAAATAGTGCTTGACCCCAAGGGTGGTAGAAATTCGAAACCAAAGCGAAAGTGGCAAATCTTCGAGCAAAAATCCTGAAATAAAACGAGGGAAAGCATGCAAGAATGATCCATATGTAGCACTGTTGGGCCTTAATTCTGAGAGGAGAGAGAGCCCAGCAATTAAATTATGGTGCCAGCACTTCAGATCTCACAAAATAATTTCATGCTGTTGGGCCTGTAGCCTCAAACTCGGTCGCCCAAATATGAGTCACCCGGTTGGTGACAATTGCCCCTTCTATCCTCCAGAAATGTGGCCCACTAAAAATTTTGGGACCCTTAATAACAAATCAGCAACTCAGCCCAACAAAAATGTCCAAAAGTCTCACTGCTCGTTGCAGACTGAAATCCCCCGACAAGAGTTCGTTCTGGCTAACGAGGGAAGCAGCAGTCTTCCCAACACGTTGAAAGCAGCCATCCGACAATCTAAGTCGAAAGCGACATGACCTCCTGTCCCACGCCGCACGGATGGAAGACGCAAAAATTGCAACGTCCCTCCGACCTCGATCCCATATGAAATTCCGGCCGTTGCAGAATGACGTTGGGCCCGACTAAAATCGCATTTACCAACTTTTGTTTGATTATATAGTTGGACGTATGCTCTTTAGTTTTTTTAATATTACCATAGGGAGTAATGCTGGGGTGTACAATCTTATATGTACAGCCAAAAGTACAATTCATACTTATGATCATCCATCGTAAAAAATTATTGCATCATTAAAAAGATAATGCATAAGAGATCAAAAGCCCCATGTTTTGGTGCGGTCCCCCTATTAAGCACTTCTTAACCCAATGGAAAAGGATTTTAGAAATTTCCGACGATGAAGTACTGCATCAGAATATGGTTCTTTTTGATCTCTTATGCATGGGTTTTTCAATAGTACTACAATTTTGATGAGGTGTGGTGATAAATATGAATGGTACTTTTAGCTTTACCTATGAAAATTATTGTTAATATGTGAATTTAAATTAAATTTTACTTTTATATGTGCACCAATTTGTAATTGAATTTTAAATTGTTTTTTTAATGGATATTGTTTTTTCCAAATTTGTTCTTCGGACTTCTCCAGTTATGATTTGCTTTGGATTCCATTGCCAAGTGAAAGTATCCTTCCATTTCAACTGCGAATAGCGATGGAGCAATTTCTCTCAATGACTCAAAAAGTTTGATTCAGGCTTGGCCGCTTGGGTGATTGATTCTGAATCTTCTTCTTTTGTGCGTTTTTAATTCAAGAAAATGGATGCGAATTCGAGTGGAGAAGAACCCACTTCGTGGGATGAACTTTACAAAGTAAATTTGATGCCTTCGGAGATTTTCCTCAAATTCAGGAAAGAAATTCAGGGGTTAAGAGTTGGTGTCAACTTGGAGGTAACCGCCTGGTTGGATTTTCATGTGTATTGTGATGTTTATTCGATTCTTCGTCTTTAAGTTAAATTGGTAATTTGTATCTTGCTTTGTATCGTCCGTGTCCGTTCACGCATTGATTACTATGATAAATATTTTTCTTACTTGGATAGAATTGATAGGCTAAATCTGGTAATGGGCGTGATTCTATTTCAGTTCTGGAGTTTCTCTATAATTAACGTGATAAGGCTTGCGACAATCGTTTCTCCTCATTAGCTTCAGTAGCAGGAAGTATGCATGAATTACTGGCAGGCAATGTAGCTTTTTTTTAGTAATGCTTGAATTTTATGCTCAATCCATTTGTGCTCAACTTTGAACTCAAAATAGTGTGGAAATGGGATATAGTGAAATCTTCTCGACTCTACGGTCCCGGTTAAGTGATTATGGTCCAGACCGAGAATTTGGACTGTTGGATTAAATTGATGCAACAATAAATGATGTCAATATAATGGTCCAGATTCTCGGTCTGACCATAATCATTTAGTCTGTACCGTAGAGTCTGAAGGATAAGATTTCTCGTGGGATATAGGCATATTCTCATTCACGTTAGGTTGTTGAAAAGCTTGCTGACTTTGTTTTTTTAAAATTGAAACCAAAACTTGATCTTGGAGATTGAAGTAAAGCAAATTCCCTCATTTTTTTTCGGCAACGCCTATGCCATTTTATTAAGTCTACTCCTGTTTTTTTTTCGATAAGTTAAGTCTACTCTTGTTATCGTTTCTTTTCTTGCTATTTTGATGCGTAATATGCTACCCTTTACTGTTTCAATGCAGTTATATAATGCTCCTCTGAATGATTATCATGCAAAACTCGTTTTGAAACCTCTAGCCCACAACCAGAAATGGAAGCTCATATATGAGCCCTTATGCCAAGATGTTCAGCTCGTATCTAAAAAAATTCCTATAACGAAGTTCCTTTTCCTTCAGGTTTGAAATTCTATTGTGTGAGCGTTTATTGTTGTTATGGCTATTGTTGTCATGGCCTAACTGAGATTAGCATCTGTTCCAGGTAGGAGTAGGCCATAGTTTTCATTTGCATGCTACTGGTTGGAAATATAAGCTTACAACAAGTATGGGTGGAGATGGCATGTCTAGAATTCAAAACAAAACATCCTTTGGTTTGTGTCCTGGAGTTGATTTCCGTTTCGGGTGGAAGGCTGATTATGCTCTCCCTGAACTTGTTGGGTAAGATGTCTCAACCCGGTGCAGATCTAGTGGCTTCATAAGTTCTAGTACATTAAATAGGTTAAAGTCAGATTCGAAAATTGTAATTTTCTCTGAATTGCATTCTTCAGGGGCTTGGGCAATGATGAGCCGCTATTTAACACGAAATCTGGACGCTTGCAGTTATCTCTTGATAGAGTGGAAGGAATTTTCACTCATGCTGAAGAACCATGATCACGGCCGGTTTATTTTCCTGCCTCTTTTTCTGAAGGTTTGATGACGTCAAGAACATCCAAGTTCAGTACTTTCTTTCTCTCCCATGATTATGAGAAGAAAATGACAATATGAAAAAGTAGTTGTTTCGTAGGACTGATATTTTGTTAGCAGGTAAGAGGAGGAGTAGGACTGATACTTAGCAGTAAGAGAGGAGTAGAACTGATACTGTTACTTTTGTTTAGTAGTATCAAACTCAATTTGTTTTGTTTTCTTGGAGTAAAGCTATTTTCAGGGTAGATTGTGCTTGTTGGTAAGATGTTTCACCTTTAATCAATAGGTCGAGGGTTTAGTAAGTGAAGACTTACTATTATCTTCTTTTAAAAAAGAAAAAAAAAAGGGTAGATCGTACTCTCCTTGTGAGGATGCATTCAAACTCAAATAAGTATGAAATGAATTAGCAAAATAATTTGTTGATGGAGTTTTATTTAGTTGTCTTTCTGAAAACCTGAAAAGTGATCATTCAGTTCTAAATCGGTTGCTTGCGTATATCTTTAGTCTTGTCTTGTAATGGAGTAGTAAACTCTTGAATGCTCAAACAGGCTATAAAGATCTGGATAACAGGGCATCTACTTGGACACCCCTATGTAGACATGGACTTGAACATGTATATTGGGCTTGACATTGACCTATTAGTTTGTACTAGGATCAACCTTTTTATGAAATATGTTGGATTTATTAATTAAGTATTAGATATTATTCGACTTATTTGATGTGAAATGGGTAATTAATTTTGTAATATAAGAAATTTGAGTTGTTACAAATAGAGTACAAATTTTCAAATGCCGAATGGTAGAGTGCCGAATGGTAGAGTGTCGAATGGTAGAGTGCCGAATGGCACCCTATCGTGTCGAATATGCATCCGACGGTCGAGACACAACCACGGTTTAGCCTTGGGTTTTTAGGGTTTAGTCTTGGGTTTATATTTAGCTCTTGGGTTTATAACATTTAAATAGGGTTTTAAATTTTTTCGGCGGCGAAGCCGCCGTAATATTATTTAGAAAAATAGCATTATCCAATAGCAATATTTTTATTATATAATCCGACGGTCGAGATGCATATTCGGCACGGTAGGGTGTCATTCGGCACCATACCGTCTTGCATTTGAAAATTACTCGGAATTTGGAAGTCTACCGTCTTTCATTGGCCGTTTTTAATGGAAATAGAGAAATTGATATACCAACAAATACGGCAAGAAAAAAGTATTTTACCAAAATTATTGAAAAGAACCGTGCTACTCAAACAGAAACTTGGACCGAACATAAACTAAAAGGGGCAAAAATGACAATTTTGCCCCTACTAAGCATAGAAACACTTGTCAGGACTAGAGGTAAAATCGTCATTTTGCACAATTTCGGTCTAAATTTCGGTTTGTTTGGTAGTCTGAATAGCATTTCTCTTCTCCAAAGAGCAAAATATAAATGTTTGGAGTCGCATAGTAATTAGGCACCCGCTTGAACATTTTGACAACATTAGGAGGAGGGAGACCGAAACTGCTATAGGTACTCCTCTCCCCAACACCCCCAGTGCATCCCGTCGCGGCAGCCACAACAACAGACACGTTAGCGGTGGCAATATGGTAAATTAATTTTATATTATTATTAATAATAATAAATTAATTAGTAATAAATACAAAATAATTAGTAAAAATATAAATTTTTTTTGTAAAATTTAAAAAAATAGCATTTAGTCATTGGGTTCATAGTATTTAGCCATTAGGTTTATATTTAGCTCTTGGATTTATAACATTTAAATAGGATTTTAGTTTTTTCGACGGCGAAACCGCCGTAATATTAATTTAGAAAATTAGTATTTAATCCTTAGATTTATAATATTTAGCCCTTGGGTTTATATTTAGCTCTTAGTTTTATAACATTTAAATAGAATTTTAGATTTTTCGACGACGAAGTTGCCGTAATGTTAATTTTATTTTTATAGCATTATTTTTTTTAATTTTATGTGTTTTGTATATTTTTTGTGTTAATTTTAATGTGTTAGATGATACTTGGGGGAACCCCAATATGAGGCACCCCTTTTTTGGGCATCCCTGCGCACCCCCTCCCTTTCCGTTACTTTTTGGTGGTATAAATTGCAAAAATGTATGAATCTTATAAATTTATAATTTTAGAATTAATATTACGGCGG
>JAOYMZ010051757.1:2600-13919 GCA_025802335.1 Pinguicula primuliflora | reverse complement strand
CTGGTCCAGTCTAATTGGAAGGCCGATGTATGACCCTATCTCATAAAGAAAATCTGGCCTGAAAAATTGCACGGGCAGCCTCGGAAAGGAGATCCAAACCGGTGCAAAATGAGAGTCCATGTTGCTACGGAAATCTGGTGTCCATCGGCAGATTTTCATCTGAAAGCCAGTGATGGTCCAATCTTCCCGCAGCTAGAGTCTGTGTCGGTCGTCCTCATTTTCAAACCTTAGGAGTATGTTCGTCTGGTCCAGCAAACCTGCAGTGAAGGTAGATTTGAGGCCTAGGCCAGTTATAGCCTTTCGAATGATGTCAATTGAGGGGCGTCCGCTGGGAAATTTCGCAATTAGGGCATCTAGAAAAGGGGCATTTAACGAGGTTGACTCGGCCGTCGACAGACAGATGGCCGGCTCCCCTTTCCAGGTCCAGGGGGTTGTGCGACGCTCTACGCGCACCTCAGCAGTTGAATGTAGCGAAGGCTTAAGCAAAGACGCGAAAGTTTTTTGGATTGCATAGGGGCGGGTTGTACTTGCGACGTTAGGTGTAGGTGGGGCAGCGGTCGCCATTGCTGGCGCCGCTGCAAGCTTTTCCGCCGTTGTGTTACCGGCGATGTGTTGGTTCAGACGGAGGTGACGACCGGAGAAGAGGGATTCCAACGGTCACAAAGTTTCGCATGTGAGAGAAATGTACGGAGAGAGAAGTCAAAATGCAGTCAACGATTCAATTCAACCCTAGACGAGAATAATATTTTTCTCACACTTAATTTTACTCTAGAATAAATGATTCTTCTCACACTTAATTTTTTTTATTTTTGAAAATTTAAATTGGTAGAGAATAATATTTGATACTATTATTACTTGATATACTTAATAAACATATACATATATATGAAACCTCTGTTCGAGAAATAAGTTGCCTAGGCCGCTTAGGCGCCGCCTAGGCTGCTTAGGCGCCGCCAAGGCGCTCAGATGTCGCCCTCCGCCTTGCCCGAATTACCGTTTAGGCCGCCTAATTGCCTGTTTAGAAGGGCGCCTAGGCCGTTTAGTTTGCATTGCGTTTTTTCGAACACTGTATGGAACCATCACAATCAAAATTTAAATAGAATAAATAAAAAAAAATGTAAGGGCATTGTTGACGTATAAGCTTTGGTAGAGATATAGATCTTAATTTCTAAAATCCTAAATTAGCCGGCGAGAATTTTGTAGTAGCATGGAATGCCAATGAATTAATTTTCTATAAGATAGATCAAATTCAGCAATCACGACAATAAATGGATTTTTATATACATCTAGCATAAAACTAAACACTAAGGCGTCATGTGTGTGGTGACAGCTAACCGGCGTGGTGCAAGTGTATTAAGAGATCATCTAGGAGCAGTGTTCGAGAATGCGACCGTCCTTGCGCCTAAGCAGCTGCCTTAGCGGGAATTTTGGTCCGACCGCCCTGCTTTGGGCCTGTTCGGCCATGCTGGTTGATTGTCTAGTTGAACAAAAAAAAGGTTAGTCCTTACGGCTAGGCTTGGAAGACCGCTTGGGTGGGCTCCATCCGCTTTACGACTTCTCGAACACTGTCTAGGAGCTGTCATCTTTGCTTTAACATGACCTCTTAATACAGGAAGTCAGATAGAAGGGGATTGGAGATTTATTTCTTATAAACCTATCTGTGCTTGACTTTTCTATCTATACCCGTGCATATTATAGTGGAAGTAATCTCCAGCAACTCGTTACATGGCCAAATTCAGCACTTGTAATTGGAGGATAAAGAATCGGGTGGATGATATACGGTCCTATTTCAGAAACCACCACAACTTGAAGTTACACAAAAGCAATGCATCTTCCAATAAACTAGCAAGAGGCCTAGCTTCATGAGGAGCATATATGGAACGCACTCATTTTACACAAACCCTCCCAGAATCCCTACAAGACATTGCACCACAAGACTCTCCAATTTTTATACATAATCCTCCTTAAATGTAATAGATTAGGATTAAGCTTCCGAATGTAGAAGCACATATGTCCTTCATTTTTTTTTTTTGATAGGACAAACTATTTTGAATAATCAACACTTAGCCCGTAGCATCCGGGTTTATTTTTTGAAAAATGTACATCTAGCATTTTTCGGTGATAAAATATTGCTATCTCCTTCTTGGGACTGGGATTGGGTAAATTATATCGAAATAAATTATTCGAATTGGACACCTTGACCCCAATCAAGCTTGTTCTGTTACCAACCAATCAAAGCCTGGCAATGGCATAGTTTACTTTCTATTTTTAATTCTATAAACTTTAAACCTGTTAAGTAAAAATGAGAAGAGCAGAATCTATGAGAGTTCGTTGGTGAAGGATAATCCAATTGCAGTATTAAAATGAGTTTTCTTAACGCGTATTACGCATACAGTTTCAAAGCCATGTTCCTTCGATATTATTTTACCTTTGCACGATGTGCCCTCTATATATATTCCACATATATAGTCCTATCTTTGATCAATCAACAACGATGGAGAAGAAACTGGTTCTAGCTTTTGTGATAAGCTCCATACTTGGAGCAACATCAGCTCAACTGAAAGTAGGGTTTTACAATTCGACTTGTCCCCGGGCGGAATCGATCATTCGAGGAATCGTGCAGCAACGCTTCAACAGAGATCGCTCCATAACTGCAGCATTGCTAAGAATGCATTTCCATGATTGTTTTGTTGGGGTAAGTCTCATCTTCAGAAATGCTATAGGACACCCACTTTCAGTACCCAAATCGCACCTATATACATACACACCAATGCTGGTGTGTATTTTCACAAGGCAGGGAGTGCGATTTGGTTGCCGAAAGTGGGTGTCGTGTAGCGTTTATTTATGTTATGGATGAAGTGCCAAAGAATATTAATACAATAATAAAATAACTTTTTTGCTTATTTCAATGTGCAAAAAATAGGGTTGTGATGCATCCATCCTCATTGACTCCACCAAATCCAAATCCTCCGAGAAGGATGCCGGCCCAAACCTCACAGTCCGAGGCTTCGATCTGATTGATGCAATCAAGCAAGCCCTCGAATCGGCTTGTCCCTCCACAGTCTCTTGTGCTGACATAATAACCTTAGCTACCCGGGATGCAGTAACACTGGCAGGTGGGATCAACTACATGGTCCCAATGGGCCGGCGTGATGGCCTCAAATCCAATGTCAACGACGTAAATGTACCGGGACCATCGGATACGATCCAAGAAGCATTCGCAATCTTTCAGTCCAATGGTCTCACTCTGCCCGATATGGTCACTCTTTTGGGAGCCCATACAGTTGGAGTAGCCCATTGTGGATTCTTCCAGGATAGGCTTTCAAATTTTCAGGGCACCGGAAAATCCGATCCCACCATGGATCCTGGATTGGCTGCCAAGCTTCTGAAGATATGTGGGACGCAATTTAGGCCATTGAGCAGTGATCCAACGGTGTTCTTGGATCAAGGTACATCATTTACGGTGGATAATCAGTTCTACAATCAAACATTGTTCAAGAGAGGGATCTTGCAGATTGATCAAGAACTGCCGTTGGATCGATCCACCGCACCTACGGTGGCGCAATTTGCTTCGAACAATGTATTGTTTCAGCAGAGTTTTGCGAATGCTCTTATCAAAATGAGCAAGATTCAGGTACTTGTGGGTAAAGCTGGTGAAATCAGGAAAAATTGTCGGGCTTTTAATCCTGCCAAGACAAAACGCCCACATCAAAAGTAAGGGGAGGATGGGGGAGGGTGGATGGAAAGTTTGAATTATATTTTATTAGAATTTTCGGTAATGAAGTCGTCGTACACCCGCATGAGGGTGTGACTTTTGATCTCCCGTGTATAACTGTTCTATTCATGCTGACCATTCTGACATCGTGCAATTTTTTTTGGGTAAATAAGATATATTAATTTTAGATTAAATATTTACATGATTTGTGGATTTTCAAATCCACCCCTCTTCTTCTCCCGAGTTACAAATTAATCCTACATATCAAATAAGAATTCTCGCCCAAATTGTCGAAAATTAGCACCATAGACTTTCCACAATCGATGACTTCTGACCGGCCGACCGCTTCAATTCTCGCCCAGGAAGCTCCGCGATTCAGGAAGCCCACAACACACATAGCCTCGGGTTGCGACTCCACTCCTCAAATCCAGTTAACCGGTGGACGTAGTTCTGGAGGTGCAGCATAAGCCAACATTGAAGCTGCACATTTTCCAGCTCAAGCTCAAAGTTCGAAGTTTCGTTGGAGAAAACCATCACGTTTTGCCTGCCCCAGATCCCCCAGGTAGCTTGTTGCCTGATTATGCTGGCGACTTGTTTTGGATACTTCGTATGAGTGAGCAGCAGATGCTTGTCCATAGAAGCCTCAACATTTTCAGGACATTGAGCTAAGTCGATTTCGAGCCAATTGTAGATATTAGTCCAAAAATCTTGCACAACTTGACAATTGCATATAATGTGGTCCTTATTTTCTTCTACAGAGTCACAGAAAGGGGAATTTTTGGACGGAAGGTGCATGCCACGGCATGACAAGTTTACCCGAGTTGGGATGCGGCAATGGAGCAATTTCCAGTTGAAAGAGGAAACCTTCAGAGGTAATAAGCTATCTCATATCAATTTCGTGTGATTGAGCGATAGAAGTGGAATCCACCCCCCACCCCCCAAGCATGTTCCATCAGAGTTTGATATGTGTTTCTTGTGTTATAAGCCCCATCCCCCGAAGCATGCCAAGCCCAATGATCACTGAGCTTTGTAGAATCTGGTGTTTGAGTAAGGTCACCCAATAGATTTTGTAGATCGATCAATTGTGCTTGGTTTAGCGTGTTCTGCAAAATCTATATTTGAGTGTTTGTCCCCAAATATTTGGTGCATGCTAGGATATTTGTCTTTATAACTCAAATCACCATTCCATTTGTCTGCCCAAAATCTCATGGTTTCCCCATTCTATAGCTGTCTATGAACGTTTTGCTTAAACTAGTCCTGGCTCAAGACTGTAGAGTATAGATCCTTCCGCCAAACGGATGCCCTCGAGCCAGGGCATTCGTCTCGAAAATGTCTTTTTTGAGCAAGATTACCATATGGGGAGTCGATTGCTTGAAGCCAAAGTTTATGGTCGGACATAAGAAGTCTATGGCCCCATTTTCCCATAAGCGCGACATTAAACTTGTTTAAGCTTTGAATGCCCAATCCCTAGTTAGGGGGTGACATATTTTCTCCCATTTAACCCACGAAATTCTCCTAGCTCCCTCCAATTTTTCACCCCATAAGAAACGTCTCATAAGGGATGTGGCTTTCTTTACAATAGCCGTTGGCATCTTGAACAGTGACATATAATATATAAGCAGAGAGGATAGAACAGATTTTATCAACACCATACGGCCTCAAAAAGAAAGAAATTGCTTATCCAGCCATTCAACTTCTTCTCAAACATATCCAATATAGGTCTCCAAGTTGAATGCTTTCTCGGGTTTGCACCAACTTGGATAACCAAGTACTTAAATGGAGGTGAACCTTCTTTGCAATTCAGTAATCTAGCCTGAGAGGCTCGTTCAATTTCACTTAAGTTCACCGCGTATAGATAGCTCTTCATAAAGTTCACATTCAGTCGAGATGCAAGTTCAAATAGTCTTAGTACTCGTTTAGAAGCAAGAGTATTCTCTTAAGTACCATTACCAAAGAATAAGGTGTCATCAGCAAATTGCTGATGTGTAATTTTCACTGCTCTAGGACCAATTTTATAGCCTTCTAAATGCCCTAGGGAAACCATTTGATTCATGAATACATTTAGCCCTTTAGCTGCGATGACAAAAAACATAGGAGACAAAGAGTCGCCCTACCTAAGTCTTCTCCCCATTTTGAACTCACCACACAGACTTCCATTCACTGTAACTGATAAATGGGCAGTTTCAACACATTCTTTTAACCAGCTCAACCAGGTTTCATTGAAGCCCATGGCCCTCAAAATATCCCATAAGAAAGGTCAGTGTACACTATCAAAAGCCTTCTCGAAATCGACCTTGAATAGTGTACACTTTTACTTTCTAGTCTTTGCATCATGTAACATTTCATTCGCCAATAAGACACTGTCCAATGTGTTCCTTTTGGTAACAAAACCACTTTGATTTTGAGAGACGATAAGGGGTAAAACTGAGTTAAGTCTTCGTGCCAAAACTTTGGATAGGAGTTTATAGATGGACCCTACCATCGGTATAGGTCTGAAGTCTTGTATAGTCTGGGGGCTAGAGTTTGTGGGAGCTAGAGCAACAAGTGTAGTGTTCAATCCTTTTAGGATACATCCTGATATCCAGAAATACTCAAAAAAAAAAAAACATAGCACATCATCCTTTAGCAGCTCCCAAAAATGCTTAATAAATTTGAAGTTAAAACCATCTGGGCTAGGGCTTTTTACTCTGTAAATTTTGCAGTAAGCATTTGACTCTCATGTAGGGTTATCTGCTTATCTAGGTTCCATGTAACTGAAGGTCTAGTATAAGAGGCGGCGACATAATGTCTCTTGAACTCCTGATGTAGGAAGTTCTTCACAGCTTGTACCTCCATATTCAACTGTCCATTTATCAGCATCCCTTTAATAGTATTGCGAGCTCGATTGTTTTTCAGAGATGCATGAAAATATTTTGTGTTAGCATCACCCTCCTGCAACCAACGACTCTTGGACTTTTGAAAAATCAGATTACTATGCATCTTAGTCAACTTTAAGAGATCAACCCTCAATGTTTTCCTTTCAATCCTCTCTGCTTCAGTAAGGTCAGTGTGCTGCATTTTTCATCCAGACTGCTCATCTGCCTTTCAACGCTATTTGGTTTTTGAGATTCCCAAACACTTCCATATTCCAAGTTTTCAACAAATTCTTTAGCTGCTTCATTCTTCGGAACAGAACATATCCAGGGGTTTCGTCTGCCACAGTAGAGAGCCAACTTTCCTTTGCACAGTTCAAATATTCAGGGTGTTGAAACCAGGCATCTAAGACCTTAAAAGGTTTAGGTCCCCAATTTGTGTTGTCCTCTTCTAGCAGCAGTGGGCAGTGGTCGGAATGCCTTCTATCAAGGGCTGTCTGTGTGAGGTTAGGCCAATGAGTCAGCCATTCTATAGATAGCAGAATTCTATCAATCCTACTCGCATTGAACCCGCAGGGTTGGAACTATGTGAACCTCCTTAGCTGTAGTGGAAGGTCAACCAGTTTAGAGTCTTGTATGAAAGGATTAAATTCCCGGATTTTCCCTGAATTAGACTATATTCTTTTCCTTTCTTGTGCCTCTCTCACTGCATGAAGGGCACTTGCAAGGTACCACAATGCGTCTGGGTATAACTGCAAGCGATTCAGGATAGTATGCCATATCCTCCTTTTCCATGACAGTGTACAAGGGGAGCATACATTGAGTATGCGAACAGGAATCTGTTCACTCCCCAATTTTCCTTCCACTTCCAGTAATCCCTCCTCTTCCCAAGTAGTCCCCACAGTAAACATATCCGTCCTCCAAGTGCACAAAAGGCCTCCAGAGAATCCCCGAGATGCTTGATAGACATATGCTACATTTAAATTGCCCCATAGTTTCACAACTGTGCGAGATGTCACCGTGCTCATCTTTGTCTCTTGAACGCATACAAATTCCACAAGATGTTTATGTATGTTACCTGCTATCTGTTGTTTTTTGTTCAATGTCAGTATTTTCATTGAGAACTATTTAAAGGCACCAAGTATAAGCAGCAAGATTACTGGCGGATAGCAGCCTGGTCACGTTCTTCCATGTGGAGCAAAATGGAGTCATGGGAGGGATCCATGGCTAGTCCTAGTACTTGTCCGAGAATAGTTGTAGCCTTAGTTTCTTCCTGCTGTGGGTCCTTGTTGACAAACGCATCGGACTGATCAGGTAGGATGCTTGGCTGCATAGTAAAGCTTTGTTCTGCCTCTTTTAATCATCTCTTTAGTTTCAGAATTCTTTTCTTCGCCTTTTGTTTTCTTTTAGCCAGAGCAAGCGAGATATTAGGCCAGGAGGGAGCGGAGAGCGCATAGCAGGCCTAGTGAGCTGGCCCAGTAAGCGGTATATTTCGTGGATGAGATCTTGCTACTCTGTGTGATTCTTTTGTTGCACAGTCAGTCCAGCACGCTGCACAGTTAGCCCAGCACGCTGCAGCGGTAAGAGACTCGACGGCTCATCCAAATTTGACGCTTCAGCCATGACAGCTGGAGGTGTTTGGAAGAGGAGGTCCAGATCATATGGTGGAGAAGGCTCAACTCGCGGGGAAATAAGAGGTAGAGCCGTTGCAGGACAAAATGAGTTCGCATGCGATCTGGTGGGAGTAACATTCATCATAGCAGCACCAGAGGACTCAACTTGCAAGTCCAGAATCATGGGGATGTCCTCCTCATTCCGTATATCATATAATTGTTCATCAATTGTTATTGTGTATACTATACCCCATTTATAGATTTCTGGAGTGATGTCTTAATTCTTACTCTACACTACTTGAGATGATCACGGTTAAGTGTACTTTTATCAATTTCTTCAACCATTCCAACACGTCATTCAATCCATCTTAGACATGTTGCATTCCACCCATGCAAGGGAACCCCATACATTTTAATCCGGGCCGTACAACATGCAATGTAATGGTACAAAATTTCGGATCCCCTTTTAAATTTGTTTTGATAGAATTTTTCCTAAATTAGACAATTAACTAATTTCCTTACATGAGGATGGGATTGTTAGAACTATACATAATAGATGCTTAGTTAAGATACATAATACTTACTTAGTCATTATATAATGTCATTACTTAATCATTATCTGCCACAAAATGGTTTGGGAAGGGGACGGATTGTTGAGTAAGGGACGGGAAACGGAGAAGGCCGAGGAGATATGAAGAGGGAATCGTCAATCTACTCTTCGTGTGATCGGGAGAATAAATCCTGTCCTTAAATGCAACTGGAATCATGTCACAGGAATTGAGCATTAGGCAGGAAGAAACGCTCGGAAAAATGCCTATAAATTCCTACTATGGCTGGAGGGAGGAGGTGGAAGAGTAACACCATTACCTATAGTGTGACGGTGAGCAGGAAGGAGGAGATCCAAGAATCAAAAGTTTCAGAGGGCGTCGAGCATCACAATAATTGTAAGGATTTGGGGGAAATCGTTGGAATTGTATAGGGATTTTCCTGTCAATCATGCAACTGGTTCTTTTGCTAATCAAATTGTCCGTGAGATTATGTTGATTTTGTGTATTCTTTCTGTTGTTTTTTTATAGATTTGGCAGAACCTATTTAAAGGAGAAAACTTGGTGATTTTCGTGTATCTCCTCTCAAAAT
Organism: Pinguicula primuliflora; assembly: GCA_025802335.1. Lineage (NCBI taxonomy): Eukaryota > Viridiplantae > Streptophyta > Magnoliopsida > Lamiales > Lentibulariaceae > Pinguicula > Pinguicula primuliflora. The sequence goes on along the minus strand of JAOYMZ010051757.1, from coordinate 4,602 downwards.
TAGAACAGGATTGTGCTTGTTTATTCTTGTTGAGATAGTGGATCAGGGAAAACTCTTTTTACACCTTGAAACATGATTTTTGGAGTCTAGTATTTAGTTAAGTGTTCAGGGAATTTACTTGTTTATTTGGATGTGAAGAAATGAACGGTGTGTGATGTGAGATTGAGCCTAAACAGCTCCGACAGTTGGCTTTTGAGCCCGATATTTGGTAATTGGATCCCAGGCCAAGAAAAGGAATCTTGGTCTCGTGAATTACCCGAGTGATGTGTGTGTTTTGGTTGAAACTGTGATGTATTCATGTGGTGAATTTCATTACAGGGACCGACCGTTTTTCAATTGTGCAGAAGCAGTACAGGCTTCTATTTTGCTAAGTTGTGGCTTTTGATGTCCAATTCGAATACTGATAGCAATTGATAAATTTTTCTATAGTGTAATTAGGAAACTTTTTGAAACCTTTCCAGTTATTTTGACTAAGTTCTTACTGAGCCTAGTCAGCTCACGGATATTCAACATTCCACACTTTCAGATCCAGAGCAGGGGCAGGATTAGCAGAAAATTTCTGGAGTCGATGGCCATGTCCTTAATTCTGCAGTTTATGTTGCAGTTTCATTAGCACTATATGACTTAATGACTTGTTATGTTTTGAACCATGTTATAAGGGGATTGAATGTTTGTTCTTCCCTTTTTTTTTTGTTCTTCGATTGAATCCCAATTTGAAGAATGGAAGGGGATCATGTATGACTTTATTTGGACTTCACTGAGCATTTGGTTTCACTTCAAGTATTTACATCCGATGAAACTGGGGATCATTACATATGGTATCGGAGCCTAACCATGTCTTTCGCAATCGTAGCAGCAGGAATGGAAAGTTCAGAGCAACCAAGTGGTCGGAAGAGGGCTCAACCTGAAGGTAATCAGTGGGAGGAGCTGATGTATCTTCAAGAGGCTAACCACTAGTTGCAGGCGACAAAGGATAAGATGCTGACACATTTGGTGGAATGTGAGGAGAAGAGGGCCAGCTCTGAAGAAGGGTTAGCTAGGGCCAGACATCTGCTGACTAAGATGATAATTGGCAACTCAACCATGCATCCGGCCCTGATTGCTGCAGTTGGAACATATGCACAATATGCTGATGAAATAAACCGGCTGAGGGCAGAGGTCAACCAACTCAAGGAGCAGGCAAGAATGCCAGCTGGGGGGACACCCCGTACTCGTTCTGCAGGGAGATCAGTGGCAAGGGAACCTGTTGCCTTGGCTGATCTAGCATGGAGGCAGGTGATGGCTACGATTGTGAATATATCCAGCGATGAAGACACTGAGGCAGGAAGGGCTGGAAGAGAAGCTGGGGCAAAACCGTCCAAACAAGGAGCTACAAGGAAGGCTGGAAACAGCTCAACTAAACCAGAGGAAGATGAGTATAAGTAAACCTGATTGCAGGTGGCTGAAGGAACCGTGAGCAAGGGTTTCGGATGGGGAAGTTTTCGAAACAACTAGGAAGCTAGTCCTCTAGACTATGAACTGACTAAGAAGCAGCATAGGATAGTAGAAGGATTAGAAGCCTAGATTGAACTGAAAAATACTACTGTCCCCTTCGATTTTTAATAAAAATCTTACGTTTCCCTCTTATGAGTAATACTATGTTGCAGATTAGTTTGGGAACTTGTGAATACTTGTTGCTGGCACGAACATGCTTTCCATTCTAAGGTGATCTGCAAAAAGTAGAGTCCATGAACACCGGGTAGAAGATCTATTATAAAGCCTGGAATCCAATGTGTATACACTGTTTAAAATCTTTATGAAAATGATCAGTCATTGGAAGTAATAATTTAGAGAGTTTCTCTAAGTCTAAACCGCAACTCTGGTAGAGTTCCCTAGAGTTGGAACGTGGGTGATTATTTCGGGGAAGAATGGTTCGGATTAGTTTCACTTATCAATAGATTTAACAACTATAAAAAAAATCCAGATTCAAGGGTGTCCTTAGGAATGAGGGCCCTCCTTTTAC
>JAOYMZ010051746.1:0-13920 GCA_025802335.1 Pinguicula primuliflora | reverse complement strand
ATTATGTTTACTGTATATAGAAAATAGGCTCTCTCGAATGTTGAACGCTGAAGGTGAACTTCATAGTTAAGATACTGAAACTAGCTTGATCTCAGAATTTCATAGTTAAAGATGATGTTTTGATTCTATTGTTGCAAAAATTTTTAGTCTGTTCTATGCTGTAAAACACGAACTCAGGAGCAAAAAAATTGGAACAAAAACAAAAAAATTGGAACTCAGGAGGGAAAAAAGTCATGATCTATTTCGTAGCCGATTCGAAAACAATAAAGCAGGAACCGAAAAAACTTGGAAGAAAGTCACGTGAGCGATTTTAATAAAATTTTAATCTGAGCCATCGATTTTTAAATCGACGGCCCAGATCACCTGTCCACAAATAAGTATTTGTCTCGCATATACTGGTAAGCAGGAGAAAATTTCTTGTCTGTCAACATGTGTTGGTTTTGGATCCACTATTAATGATTTAAATGGCCTTTTTTGTTTTTATGTGTGATAATGGTTCATATAAATCAACTTGTTTTTTAGGGTCCTACATAAAGCGTGCAAAATGAGACCTGGTCAAGTGTGCTTGATGGATCTTGAAATCGAAGCCTATTAATTAGGACTTAATCTCATTACTAGGAACAAGAGGTCTTGTTTGCACGAGTATTTAAAAAAAATTAAAGTTTTATTTCAATTATCTACAAAACTTAACAAAATATTACGAAAATAATATTCGTTTAATTAATAAAATTCAATTCATGTTATGACTTAAATTTGTCATTTTCGGAGCCTAGAAAATCGTCCAAAGTCTCATTACGCAAGTGTCATTGTTTTTAATTTTTGTCACTTTGAGAACTTTACAAGAAGATTTTTCCATTTGACAGATTCTGAACCAAAAGTAAGGGTGCAATATGGAAAATTTGAAGAAAGGAAGAAGAAGGAAGAAATCTGAAAGTTGAAACATAATAACAATGAACAATGGTTTTTTCTTGTTTATCATTGGAACGATTATACAGTGTTATTGGACTAATTTCAGTGACCATTCCACTTCCGTTTTGCTTATCACAAGTTTCAGAACAACGAATGCTGCTTCTCTCCAAATGAAATCCAAATCGCCTTCTTTCGCTTGAGCTTCCTCCTTCGCAAGGTGGACTGAGTTTTTGGTTTTCTCTATTTTGCGACCTGGCTTGTGGTGAAGTTGTAATTTTGCCTCTCCGTCCTTGTTGTTGTTTCATCTTCCACACAAATTCCCTTGGTCTTGATCTGAAATTCAGCCTTGGTAGGGTAGCTGCGGTGACGGGTGAAGTGACGATGGAAGCTTTGCACAAAAACAAATCCCACATCTGATCTGCGGGATTTTGTACACTCCTTCTTTGCTGGATATGACATTCCCCGTGCAGCTTCCTCCACATTACTCTGTATGGTTCCAAAAATTACAAACCCGAGCAATGCCTCTGATATTAGACCTATAAGTTAAAGGGAGACTGATTTCTGATAATACACTACTAGCTCAGGAGCTCATCTCATCTGTGGACAGAAAACATGAAGGGTATAATGTGATTATCAAACTAGACATGGAAAAGACCTTCGATCGAGTATCTTGGATCCATCTCATAAGAGTGCTCCGTGCATTTGGATTTGGTGAATCCTTTATTGACATGATCTGGAGAATCCTATCTTGTAACCACTTCTCAATTCTTTGGAATGGCTAGGTCTGTGGTTACTTTCCAACAACCCGAGGGGTTAAGCAAGCAGATCCCCTCTCGCAAGCTCTTTTTATAATTGCAGCTGAAGTTCTCAGCCGAGGGTTAAATAAACTGATTGAAACAAAGCCTTGGTGAGCTTATAAGACTCCGAGAGGTTGTAATAGCATCTCTCATCTGGCATTTGCGGATGATTTTCTCCCATTTATCGGAGGAACCGCCCGTGCAATGCAAGAAGTGTTCTCTTTGCTACAAGAAAATGAAGGAATGTCAGGACAAAAAATAAATCTGCACAAAAGTAACTACTTTATCTCCGAAAAGGCAACAGATGCTGACCTGGAGAATAATGTGAATTGGACTGGCCTCAGTTGCAGTTCTTTCCCGCATACCTACTTGGGGATCCCCGTGTAACAAAGGTCGAAAGAGCTCCCAGCTTTTTACCTCTCTACTACTAAAAGTTCAGAATAGGATTGAATCTTGGAGCAACAAATATCTCTCTATTGGAGGAAGATTGATCCTTATTCGTCATGTCTTATCCAGCTTCCCAATCTACCAGTTTATGACTCTGTCCCCCAATAAAACTATAATAAAAAAACTGGAGCAACTCCTGGCATCCTTCTTCTGGGGAAAAAAGGATGGCCGAAACAAAAAAACACTGGATATCATGGAAAAAATCATGTCTACCACAACTAGAAGGAGGGCTGGGGATCAGACGATTGCAGGATGTCAGTTTAGCTGCATCTATGAAACTCTGGTGACAGTTTATGAAAGGAGAATCCCCCTTGGCTCAGTTCATGCAACAGAAGTATGGCTCTCATTCTCGGCATTAAACTTTCACCAAGAACACTTGCTGTTCCAATATCTCGTGCAAATTACTTGATATCAAGGATTGTATGATTGCAAATACGAGATGACTGATTGGAAATGGTCAAAAGATCAATCTGCGATGGGACAAATGGATCCCTGATAAGATCCTTGGCCAATCAGTTCCTGGGAATGATTCTGAGCTGGTTAGCTCACTAATCAGAGGTGGGAGATGGCACTTTGTAGGTACCAGTATCCCCTTGGAAATTCGAAGGTTGATCTCATCACTAGATATTGTGCTTGCTCAAGATAAACCTATTTGGGAACTAGATAAGTATGGTGTTTTCACATTCAAGTTTGCTTGGGACACAATCAGATTTAGATCTTCGAAGAAAAAGCTATTTGCAGCCATCTGGGACAAACATATCCCTCTTAAGCAAAGCATCCTAATCTGGCAAATCCTCTTGAATGCCATCCTAGTGGATGACTGCATTCAAAGCCGAGTCATAAAGATGGCCTTCGGTTGTGTCTGCTGCAGCTCTAGACAAACAGAATCAGTTGATCATCTTTTTTCCAAGGGAGAGCTCGCTCAGCAAGTATGGGATGTCTTTGAATCCAAATATCAAGTCCCTTCTCAGAATGACATCATAGAATGTAGATTGAATCTTTGGTTTGGATTGAAAGGTGGACTCTCTGTGAACTATCTTCGGAAGGTGATCCCCACGATCATCTGCTGGTCTATATGGCTTCACAGATGCAAGATCAAATTTGAGGAAGTGAAATTAAATGTCGCCTCAGTGATACTCTCTGCATAGCACTTACTTCAAAGCATTATTGACTGTCCAAATTTGGGAAAAAGCAGTGCAGGGAAAAGACACTCGCAGCGGTTCTTCATCCTAACATCCACACTAATGCTGCAAACAACCAGATGGACGGGCCTTGTCATAAACTAACCTGTGCCAGATTTTACTTAGAAAATTCAGCAAGGATGAGTATGGGATGTGTCATCTTGAACTCCTCTGGCGATTTTGTGGAAGGCTTTACATCCGTGACTCCACACAAACTCTCTGAGCTGAATATTATTGAGGCTTGTATGAGGAAGTATCGTCACTCAAAAAACAACATAGAGGTTGCTATTCTCGGCCAGTTCAGTTACATACTATCACAGCAAGCCTCCAAATGCCCCTGGAAGCACTATATTTGGTTTTCCCAAATTCAGAGGCATCTGCAAGATCCCAGTGTGTTCCTATTGGCGCAGCAAACCAAACACAACCAGAACATTGCCATTGCTCTGGCTAAATGGGACTTTGCCCATGGAGACCTTAACTTCTTTGCTAAAAACCAACTCCTGAGATGTATACAAGGAATGCTGGCAATATAACCAATCTGGTCTGGGACACGCATTCCACACAACAATAAAGGGAGAAAAGGAGTTGAAACAAGATTGCCTCGGCTGCTTAAGGATCCCACTTTGGATCCACACATAGTCTCAGATGCCACGGGGGTGTGAGTTAATACAAAGCTCACATCTTCGGCCAAGGTACGCAATGCTAGACTCCTTCACAAAAGTTGCCATATACGTGGCTGTTGCATGATGGTAAAATGATATCTGTTGCTGGGAACTCCTATTGATTATAATGTTGCTGCTGTTGTTAACTCTTTGGAAATGACTGACTTCATATATGCTTCACTCTCTTCTTTATGTGACTGTATATGAGGAGGAAAAGCTCACCCCCATGGAGGAAACTCAAAAGGTGGGGGGGGGGGGGTGACATACAAGACCTAAAAAGATGATCCGGCTGCAATAAGGATCCCAGAGAATGGATCCCCCATGCGGTCTAAGTTTGCCACGGGGATGTGAGCACCTAGTAGCTTGCATCTCCGGCCAAGGTACGCGAGACTAATTTTCTCTCTCGCTGATTGCTAAGGAATTCTTGAATCTATTTTGATGATAGAACTGGCTGCCCTGGAGAGATTTTTGACTTGTTGTGGGTAACATGAATTGTTACTTGCTTTGTGAGCTGCGAGAGAATGGCCTTTGACTGCCTGGAGGAAGCTCCTAATGCACTGTGAAAAGTTGTTGCGACTTCGCGACTGGTTCCATTAGCGAGATAACCAGAAGTCCGCAATTATGGGGGAGATGGGAAAATGATGTTGCTGTCCCCTGATGATTAGTAGCAGAATGCTACTAGAGTTGCTGAGCCTGGAAAAGAATGCTGATGCTTAAGGACAAAGTCTTTCATGTCCCAGGGTGAAAAGCCAGATGCACTAATTAGAGAACAATGACACGGTGAACTGAATGACAAGGATATATGCAGATCCAGTGCAGCAAAACTACAAAAGCTGAAGATGCAGGACGAGTTTCCAGCCTGTAAATAGCGCTTGAATTAGTTTAACTAGAAGAGAGTTATGCTCATTTTTTTCTTTCTGTTTAGCGTAAAACTATTTAATTTTTTTGGTCATTAATAAAAGGTCAAACGATTCTTCAAAAAAAAATCCCAAAGAAAGTGGTGGGCTTGAAGTTTCAAGTTCAATGCACTGTACATTATTTTTTTGAGAACGTAGGGAACCCTACCGAGATAGGTAAAGTCAACGTTCTAGAGCAATAACTGATGGGAAATTCAACTCTGATTACAAATACAGAGCAATATGCAACGGATAATAATTTCTCCAACTTTTAAGAATATATGACGAATAGCAATATCAAATAAATGAAATCAACTAAAATCGACACAAGAGATTTTAACGTGGAAAACCCTTCTCAATGTAAGAGGTAAAAACCACGGGCACAAGCCAACAAATCAATCTCCACTATGATCAAAATAGGGTACAAGAGAGTCCACAAATGCAACACAAATCGTGCTCAACAATCAGCCCCCAAACACAACAATAAGTATGGAATTTGAGAACAAGAGAAACTGAAAAAATCAATTTTTGCCTCCTACTGTTCAAACACGATTTCTCTCTCCCTCGGCAACTTCTCACTGATCCGACCGGTCGTATTCAATATTCAGATGTTCCGAACCCCACGTTAAAATTTCAGCCCGATCCAACGGTGAACGAAGGCGGTGACAGAAGATTTACGGTCGTTGCTCTAAGTTTGTGCGAAAATCCATTCTCTACTCTCTTAATTCTTTTCTTGAGGCTTTTTTCACAATCTCTCTTAACCCTAATTAATCTATTCTCCCCTTATTAAAGTGAATCAAGTGGGTTTGACATTTTGGGTCTTTTTCCACATATGTTGGGAGCCCCCAAAAACCCAACAATAGTCTACAAACTACGGTAAGGAGGTAAGCCGCACTTGAAAAGACACATACAACAAGCCTTGTTGCTGAGGCGAATGTCTTTATTTAATCTCGTTAATAGGAGTGTTGGGGAGAAAATTCCTCAATTCACAATGCATCATTAGGTGAGTCTTTATTTTTATTATTTTTGCAATATTAAAAAAAGTTATTATTTTTAAAGTTAAAAGTAAACGTACCGTATGGGATAGGCAACTTGCAAAGGCCAAGCTATTGTAGGTTTCCTTAACTTGGCCAAGCTATTGTAGGTTTCCTTAACTTGGCCAAGCTATTGTAGATTTTCAACTTCAATTTTCAACTCACCTAATTGATTGTAGAGTCTTGTTTACCTCCCAGAGGGTATAATACGGAATGATTTCAAATTTTAATTTGAAGGATCAAAATTCAACTTTTAAAAATATAATCTTTCCTATTTGAAATTGTCAAAGCACAAGTACCATGTAAATGTTTATCTAAATTATTTAATGACAATAATTTAAAGTCTTTTATAACAGAAAATTGACCTTTTGTTTTCTTTAAATATAAATGTATTATTTTCTTACATAAATCAAAGGGTGATTCCATACACACACATGGCGGTTAACCCATTATCAATATTAATTTTGATTTCATCATATCCATGTAAACCTTGGCAACCTATGCACTAATTCCATGAATGGTGAATGCCGATTTTTCGACTGAAATGTATGCACGACTTGCATATAAATGGTGGCATTGAAGCATAGTTATAAAGTTAAAGAGTGATAAAGTAAATAGTTAGGGGATAAGCTAGACTTAGAGTGTTTATAAAGTACAGTCCTATCCATTTACCTATGACTTCTTTCCTCTATATAAACTACCTAAATCTAAACACAAATATGCTCATAGAAATCATCATATAACATGGCTTCTGGATCAGTTTTACTATGTCTCTTATTCATGATCCTCGTCTCCACCAAAGGGCGCATGATTTCTGAGGGTGAAGAAGCTAATACATTGATGAAGTTATATACGGAGGATCACCTCATTCCTAAACCAGAGTTCCAATTGCCAAGTTTGCCTCAATTACCTCTGTTACTAGCATTGCCTCTTCCTAAACTTGAACCCCCTTTGCTAAGTTCGCCTCTGTTACCAGTATTACCTCTCAAGAGTCACCCCATTCCCAACCCTTTGCCAAGTGTGCCTCCGTTGCCTACATTACCAGCATTACCTCCCAAGAGTCACCTCATTCCCAACCCTATGTTAAGTTTACCTTCGTCAGGTTTGCCTCCATTGCCAACTTTGCCTACGTTACCCGTATTACCTCCCAAGAGTAACCTCATTCCAAGCCCTTTGCGAGGTCTGCCTTTGCAATCTTTGAGTCTGCCAACATTTTCAAGTTTACCACCTTTACCAGCCTTACCTCCCAAGAGTCAATTCATTCCAAACCCTTTGTCAGATTTGCCTCCCAAGAGTCACCTCATTCCCAACTCTCTGTCAGGTTTGACTTTGCCACCTTTGCCTCCGTTGCCTACATTACCCGTATTACCTCCAAAGACCCACCCCATTCCTTACCCTTTGCCAGGTCTGCCTTAGCCACATTTGAGTCTACCAACTTTGCCTCCCTTGACACCAAAGCATGACTGGTGACTACCATCCCTCTCCTCTCTAGACTCTCTGAAGACCTTCGTACTAATACCCAAATCGTTTTCCTTCGTATTACTCCATCATTTGGATATTGCTTCTGCACTATGGAGCATAGGTTGTTATTCAAATTTCCATGTCAATTTATGTACGTGAAAGTTATTTCAATACTATATATGTGTTTTGTACAACTTTGGTGACAAATGGTCATGTGTTTGGCCTATTTGGTACTAGAGTATGTGATTGTATTACAATGAGGTTCCCTTCGTTCCAATAAAAAGTCATGTGTTGTTCCATTTATCTACAAAATCTGGAACATCTGTGTTGTGTGGACATTTGTGGGCACTACTTAATTATTATTTTACTATCTTTAATTTCTCCTATAACTCATTCAAACTTAGTGTTGTAATAATGTGCCAGGATATGAACACAAACATTATATTAATATTAAAAAATCAATTTCCATTAACCAAGAACATAACAGAGAATAAAAAGATACCCAGAGACTTGAAAATATTAAGGATTTACACAAGAACGCATTAATGAAAATCAGAATAGTAAAGAAAAGGAACAAAAAGTAGATCACACAGGCACTGAACACCACCAGGAAGTTGATACAAGTAATTCTGTGCATGAACTTGCAACTCAGGAAGGAATCATTCAAACAGCAGCTATAACAAATCTAGAATCAGAAAACTTACATGCGGTAGAACTCATTTAAGTTCTGAATTAAATGTTGGCACTCGAGAGCTTGACAAAGTAGGGGAAAAAGATAGCTTGCCTAAACATGCCTTGAAAAATGTTACTGCTTTAGCTAAATTACCGATTTCTACTTCCTATGAGTTAGATGATTGTATAATTGTATTACATTATCGGTCAGTAATGATATGCATCATTTGCCTGCTATGGAACTAAACACACATCAGAATAATGGGGTACAAAATACAGTTTTCTCAACTCCCAACACAAATATAAAACAATCAGAACCACCAGACCCCTCACCTAGGCAAGAACCTGAACCAGAGTCCAGCCCTGATAATTCGGCTATCCCCCCAATCCAGGAAGTATTCCTCATTAGAAGTACCAGCACATTGGCTGAGAAAGTTCTTATAACAACGCGTCTAGATGGCCAGCAGGCTAACCAGATCCAAACGATGCCGTGGCATCATTTGGGCCATTTTTTTATGATTTTTTAATATAAAAAAAACTGATGTGAATGGGATTCGAACAAAACTCTATCCTATAAACCCAATGGTTAAATGTTATAAACTCAAAAAAACCTAAACTCTAAATCTAATATTACGGCGGCTTAATATGACTTGGATGGTATGAGTGATTTTCTAAACGTTCCATCTCCTCCCATGAATTGTTGCCGATTTCTTTCCTTTCAAATTTGCCATACAGTGGCAAACCAGATCGCCACTCATGTTGATTCCTTGATATCTGGCGGTTTGAGTGAGCCGAAGATCGATTCGGTATGCAGCCATTGTAGCAGGTGATTCCAATCTCTATAGTTTTCCTGCATTCATGGAAGATATGCTCACTTTTTTCTCTTTGATTCCCACACAAAACGCACGCTATGTTTGCAGATTGTGTTTGGTGGGCAATCTGTCTTGCTTCAATCTCCAAACATGAATTGCAACTTTGGCAAGTAAGTATTTGTTCCAAGTTGATTTTAATTGTTGCACCATGCCTGTAGCTTGTTCTGTTTGCATAATGTTGCTTAACTCCGAGTATCCTTGCTTTGCCTGTACATTCCTTGATTTCCTCCTTTGTAGAACCAGCAGTCTTGAATGTTTTCCTGTATCACGACATTAGATATGCTAATGATAAGACTTGTAACTCAGTCTCTTCTAGAGGATTTAATTCTCTCTTCCAATCCCATTTGTATGTTCATGAGTTGTTCACCCATTCTCCATATTGTGCAATTGAGTATGCCTTTGTTCTGGTTTTCCTGTGTAGCCTAGGAAATCTTAGTGCCAAACATTCAACTCCGACCACACATCCATCCAAAAACTGGTTGATGCTCCATTCCCTACAGGAATTTCCCTTGCTTTTTGTACCATTCCGTATCCAGAGTCTGTTGAAGGTCCTTCCACCAGTATGAGTGTGATTTTGTGCCTCTTCTGCATCCTCTTTGCACTGCATTCTCTCCCATCTTGAGTTCCTTTAGGCCACCAATCTACAGGACTCCATTTTGGGCATATTTTGATCTTAGAATCTGCATCCATAGTCCACCTTCCTGCAATAAAATTTAAGCTCCCACTTGCCAAGTAGAGACATGTTAAAAAAGTTCAAGTTTCTAATACTCAAGCCTCCCATTTCTTTCGATTGTGATATTTTTTCCATGAAATCCATTGGATTTTTCTGGTGCTTGTTTCCCTACCCAAAAGAACATTCTAAGTGTGTGTTTGCAAATTCTTCTACTATTGCAAAGTACTTTTCAATAGAGAAAATTAAAAAAAAAAATCGTAAAAAATGCTGTGTATTTGCAAAAATTTTGATGTTACAAAAAAATTCAAACAGTAGTGTTTGCAAATGTTTTTAATTAAAAATAGTTTTTCTTATATTTATATAAGGAAAGTTTAATTTTACCCTTACAAAACCTTTTTTTAAAGCAACATTATCATTAACATTACATTAAGGGTAATATGGTTTACATATGTATTTCGTTTATTTTGAAAAATGTCACTGTTTGCTTTTTCATCGCAGAAGCATCACATCCTCTGCTTTTGGATTATAGGCCAAAACAGCTTTTGTACCTCTAAAGCAGAAGCAGATCTGGCAAACACTTAAAAAAGTGATTGCAATGCTTCTACTTTAGCAAAACACTTTTCAATGGAGAAAATTAAAAAAAGTGATTTGTAAAAAAATGGTGTGTGTTTGCAAAAACTGTGGTGCCACAAAAAAAATATAATAGTAGTGTTTGCAAATATTTTTAGCTTTTCTTATATTTATATAAGGAAAGTACAATTTTATCCTTACAATTCAATTAAAATGGTATATTTTAATAATATAAATAATTTTCATGGGTAATATGGTCTTACATTTGTATTTCGTTTATTTTCAAAAATATCACCACATGCTTTTCCACCGCAGAAGCATCTCCTCCTCTGCTTTGGGATTATAAGCCAAAACAGCTTTTGCACCGCAGAAGCAGAAGCAGAAGCAGTTCTGGCAAACTCTCAAAAAAAAAAACTGCGGTGTTACCTCCATAAGCAGCTTACATAAGCGGTTGCAAACACTTAAAAAACCAAAAGTACGGTGCAACCTCCAAAAGCAGTTTCAAGAGCATTTGCAAACACTCTCTAAGTAGTTTTTCTAACAGGTTTAAGACATTCTTAGGAACTCTAAAGTAAGATATATAGTAATTAATGCAATTAATCAATTACTTATGGTATCGGGATGTAATTAGTTTTCGGGGCAATGCTACTCATATACACTTAGTTGACACTATTTATTGACATTGTGATATATCAATAGTCAAACCACAACTAAAATTAAAGAAATAAAGGTACAAATAGCATTTTCGTAATTTTTGTGTGATAACAATAATGGATTAAGTGATGGTTGCTAGTATATAACCTGATGAAGCGACTAACACAATATTTAAATAGAGCATTAATTCTTCGGTACTTAACATTATGATTCTGACAATGATAATCAGACCTGGCACACGCCATCAGCGTACTTATACATTGGAAATAAAAAAATCTCATATTTTGGCACGGTCCATACGATGAGACCCAATTAAGGACTATTTAACCTAACAGAAAAAGGTGAAACGAAATTAACGACGAGAAAGTCGTCGGAACCGAGATTTTTTTCTTTTGGAACCAAGATAAAAACTAGGCTTATGATCTCAAATATATAAATTTTTCAATGGTATGTCCAATTCTGAGCATCGTTGTCAGAATGATAATATTGGTACAATTGGGCATACTATCAATGGGGACCTAAGAATTTCGGTTAAAATAGAGTAGTAAATTATTTGTGAAAATTTTTTCCTTCAAGATGTTAGGTCCAGATTAAAATGTTTTACATCCAGACTTGTATTTCTGCCCGTAGGATTGAAATCCGACGATCCAGATCAATCTAACATTTCGCGGGTCTTCGGGTTGACCCAGTTCGTCATTAAATGTTTGATTGATGTGGATCGTAGGATTTCAATCCTACAGACTAAAACACAAGTCTCGATGTAAGCCATTTTTATCTGGATCTGACATCCTGAAAGAGAAATTTTTTCTTTACAACTTACTTGTAACATCCGCAATTTCTTACTCCTAATAATCAGTCAATATTCGATAACAAGATCAAAAGACCCGATTCACAAGTCTGAAGAACTTGAGGGAAACGCTTCCTCTTAACACTTCAAATAAAAGACATAATTTTCTAGGGAAACATCCATCTTCGGAGTTCAAACATGAAAGACTGTAACATAATTATTGTTGAGAAAACACTAAACACAGCTGCTTGATCTCCATCCAACCCACACACGTTCAACTCGTTTTTGAATTCGAAAATGTAGAATGCAAAACAACACACATTCATGAGCTTTAAAGCCCAGTTAGAAAATCAATTCGCAAGTAGAGCAAACTCCATCTAACCCGCACACTGATGTTGAATGTCTAGTTGACACTTTCTATCCTTAGTTGCTTACGGATACACAGATGTGAAGAAGTTAACGCATGAACTCTTTCATACTACATTTCTATCTCCTTACTCGTACTTCCATCCACTTTAACCATCTTTCTCACTCTTAATCCAACCTCGTCAAAGAACTCATCACATGAGCAGTGAAGTGGTGTGCCCCTTACCCTAATCCATGCTAGCCTAACCACTTTACTCTCCACCATTCTTAATGGTCTGCAATTGTGTGTACAAAATATCTCAACTGTATTTTCATCTTGCAATCGACTCATTTGATCTTTGAAGAAAATAAAGAACATGAATTTACGTAGTTTGGCAAAGCCTACGTCCACGAGAGAAAGCACATCTTCCTTTTATTTTTCCACACCTTTACAATGTACAGACACTCTCCTTTATATAGAGGTTACAAGGAATCGTCAAATATATGGTAACTCCCGAGATTATGGGAAATCCAATCTCGGGAGATAATGGGGGAAGATTTGGTCAATTTTCCTCTAATAATCCTCTAACTAACACTCCCCCTCAAGTTGAGTAGTGGGATGTCCAATCCCAAACTTGTTAATAACATCATGAAAGGTTCTTCCAGTAACCGCCTTAGTGAGGATGTCAGCAAGTTGATCTTCAGACCTCACGAATGGGAGAGAAATGACACAAGCCTCCAGCTTCTCTTTTATAAAGTGTCTGGTCCACCTCTATATACTTGGTTCTGTTATGTTGCACGGGATTCTCTGTAATGTGTACCGCAGCTTTGTTATCACACCTCAAAGGACAAGGTTGGTCTGGTGGAAACCCAAGCTCACTCATCAACTTCTGTAGCCACAGGACCTCAGCCACGCCCCTAGCAATTCCCCTGAATTCCGCCTCTGCACTAGATAGGACTACCACCTTTTACTTCTTACTCCTCCACGTCACAAAATTGTCTCGTACAAATGTAAAGTAGCCCGTCGTAGATTTGCAATCCACCGGATTACCGGCCCAGTCTGCATCTGTTTATGCCTCCAACCTCAAATGACCATTATTACGGAAGAGTACCCCAGTGTCAGGTGTACCCTTCAGATACCTCACAATTCTTAGTGCTGCATCCATGTGATCCTTCTGCGGTGAGTGCATAAACTAACTCACCACACTCACTGCATAGGCAATATCTGGTCGTGTATGGGACAAGTAAATCAACTTCCTCACAAGGTGCTGGTATCTCTCTCTGTCTGTACTCTCTCCATTTTCTAGAACGCAAAGACCATGGTTAGAAGTCATGGGAGTGTCAGCCGGCTTACACTCCAGTAGTACAGTCTCTGCCAATAAGTCTAGAACATATTTCCCCTGGGAGATATGTATTCCCACCTTTGATCTCATTAGCTCTATGCCGAGAAAGTACTTCAAGTTTTCTAAGTCCTTCATCTCAAATTCGCTGAACAAACTCATCCTCAACTCCTCCATATCAACCTCATCATCTCCTGTGATCACCATGTCATCAACATATATAATCAGACAGGTAATTTTCCCACTCCTCTTCTTAATGAACAAGGTGTGATCCGAATTGCTCTGTACATAACTGTATTTCTTCATAGCAAGAGTAAATCTTCCAAACCATGCTCTGGGAGACTGCTTCAGTCCATATAATGCTTTCCTTAGTCTACACACCTCATTTGGACAAAAGGTGTGAGAGAACCCTGGTGGACCTTCCATATAAACTTCCTCTGCTAGATCCCCATGCAGGAAGGCATTCTTCACATCGAACTGAAACAAGGGTCACCCTCTATTTACTGCAACAGAGAATAGTACACGAATAGTATCAATTTTCGTAACAGGTGAGAAAGTCTCACAGTAATCCACTCCATAGGTCTGAGTGTAGCCCTTAGCCACCAGTCTCGCCTTATACC
>JAOYMZ010051735.1:0-13922 GCA_025802335.1 Pinguicula primuliflora | reverse complement strand
TATATGTAGAAGCCGACGCGCGGGAGATGAAATGTCTCCAATTTTATTGCGCGGGAGCAGCTAGGGCAGACACACATATGGCGTCTTTCGTCCGAAGTGTTCATGGCCCGTGAACGGGCTTCTTAATCAACCCAGCCCTTTATCGCGTGCGGCCTAATTCTGTTTTTAATCGAATGCATTGTATATTTTATTCTATTATTAATATTTTTTTTTACTGGAGTGCGAAATTTTGGGTACCTTACAATTTCTCTGTGGATTGGACCCTTGCAAGCTGCTTTTCTACACTTTTAGATTAGTAGATGAAGTGAGAAATATAGTAAACCTTTCCTAGGTTGTGTCTCAACCCAAGATATGCAGGAATAAACCCATCAAATTGTCTTCTTTTGTAGTACTGTATTCGACCTTTGTTTGAAAAAAATAATTAATAATTATTTAATGGCTCTGGGTGCGACGACGATAAAGTTGACCGCAACGACGAGAACTCAATCGGTTAAAGCCACTGATGGATGGATTTACTACAGTGTCGTGGACTGTAGGTCCTCCACACAAGGTTTAATATGTTCCTCACACTTTCTACTAAGCTACAGGGGTAGCAAAGTGGTTTGCAAGGGCCGAATCCACATATAAAGAGGTGGATCTTCTTTGATGTTCTCCTTTGATGTTGTACTACAAAAACAAAAACATTAAAACTTGGGGGATTTGGGGAGATTTTGTAACTTTAAATAACAAAGCAATGACTGTAAAAGACTTAAAAACTAACTAAGATGTGCCTAGAGGGAAAAAGCTCCCTTTTATAGCCAAAAACAAGACTACAAGTTACAAAGGTTAAGGAGTCTTTTCATATTGATCTTCTTGTATGTGAACACATTGTCAAGTATTTTCCCTAGGGTTTGGACTTTAATATGGACTCCTTTTTGGCTCCAAGTTGTATTTGAACTCAAGTATAATTCATATAAGCTTTTGGAATATCTGGAAGTCAAAGCCTTCAAAGATTCATCCCAAATCTTCATCCAAAATTGGCTAAGGCTAAGAGTGAACTTCCAAAAATAGCAATGCACTATTTCCGATTATTTCCAAACTCTGGAGATGTTTTATCGGAAAAATCTATCTAAAATGTTGTGTAGGGATCCAATATGAACAACTTTGATGAAGACATCATATGCAAAACATTAAAATTCAGAGAGATAAAAATCGCTAGTGTTAACTCGTCACTGAACTTCAATTTTTTCTCGTAGAATGACGGTATCTCTTTCTTTACTTCACATCTTCGTCCTCAGTGATTTTTTATGTATTCTGATTAGTTGTGAAGATTCCTGACTCGAATGAGAAGAAATCCATGTGCTATGATCATCCATAGATGCATCTATAAGCTCGGATCATGCTTTCCAAGATAGGTGATGACATTGCATTTTCTTCCAACTTTTAGGAGAATTATCCTGCTCCTTCTCCTTGTGTCTCAGCAAGAACTAGGCAGATTTTCATTCGTCAAGGTAGTATTGGGCCTCTAATATAGATGTGAGCTCGAAAATTCAACTTTGATAGCCTTGAAGATAGAAGAATCCAAAGCTTCAAGATAAGGGTGGGTAAGTGCATCTTCCTTTTTTTCAAAAATATTTTGAGCTTGTGTAACTTTTCAACTTGCACTCAAAATAGCATAAATCTATCAAATAACCCATATTTGAATATGGAACTGATAATGCATCAAAACATGATAAGTATGGGTTAATAGTAACAAAAAAGAGACCAAAATGCCCTTGATTAAGGTGAACAAAGTGCCCTTAATTAGCTACGATGACAACATCCTTGGTTTGAACTCTAAATGTTAGGGAGTAGAAACTTTTTCTGTTATCAATTTGGATTAAAAAGTTGATTACATCAAGAACATGATCTGAAAAGATTTGTTTGCTTGTTGTATACAGGCATCAAAATATTTCTCACATCTTGAATCATAACTTAAAATTTATACAAAGATTCGTTCAGACACCGACGGGGTCGAGTAGGTATAGGGTTCATGATTTAGGTGAAATACGAAACTGACTCTAAGTTGGTGACCACAGATACGACTGTCGTTCCCTAAATTACATCAAAGACATGAGATTCATATATCAAATGCATACCAAGGGATTTGTTTGGATCCCGACCGTGTCGAGCGAGTGTGTTTCGCGTAATGAGAACAGACTCGACATAACGCATGTTGCCGTGGCATCCAAGAATAGTCCAAATTTGGGTGAGCTCTGATTTACTCAACCATTCCTTTATCTCACCTATAATACATGGGACTGGTGCACCATCAACTACACAAGAACATCCTTATGCGCTTTGTCACATACGTCTGCTGGTAGGACATGGAATGCCTATTAGTTGAGGTTCACGAGTCCTTACTTGCACATGTGTATAAGTTTTCCATAATCAAACAAAACCCGTAAATGTAAATTTATCAAACAAAAACTCAAATTTGTACCAAGGATCCCATTTGTAACCCGACATGGTTGAGTAAACGAGTTTTACGGACCTTGAATGAATTACCCAAGAGGGTCGGGTTATCATGTCACAATGTCCAAAATTCAATTCAACACTTGTGCCAGAAGATTCACTATTTGGGAAATGGCCTGCACCGTGCCAGGAGAGTCCATCACTTGTTCTGTCTGCTGCGTTATAGCAGGTTGGACCGACACATGGAGGTAGGATAAAATTGTTGCCATCACCCGCAACTAGAACTTTGTCATGTGTGCTTGAGTATCCCAACTATCAAGACATACAAAACTTTTACATTTTGAAAGAGATCTGAGTTCAAGTATTGAAGGCTTCGGGTTGGGCCATATTGTTGCCTGATAAGAGGTTGTTATCGCGCCGAATGATTAAGTGAAATTTTTTCTGCCAATTGACTAGATTAGAACATATTAGAATGTGTTAAACCGATTTAATTATTTTATTTCTATTCTTTTTTGTGTTTTATGTAAAAGATGAATAAATTAAATGATAAATCCAATAAAAATGTTGGGTCATTTATTCAATTATTCGGCTTTTGTATGTTCTAAATACGGATAAAATTTCTTCTTTGAATGCTTAAGTCTCGAGTAATGATATAAACTGAACCTAATGACTTATCGTAATATCACTTATATCGCTGTACGGATTTAAATTCATGGATTTTGAGTTTATTTATCACTCTAAAAAAAAAATAAAGATTTTATTTATTAAAAATCACATTTTTTAATTAAGATTTAGGGAGATGAAGATTTTTCCTAAAATAAAGTACCCGAAAAAAACATTTTGCACAGCTGGTTTGAATTCCTGCGAACAATGGGTGATACTGATCGCGGTAGGGAAAATGCAGAAGCACTGTTCACAGAGGCCGCAGAGGCTGTCAATGCGCTTTACCATGTCCGGGATACGTATTTCCCGGCCAACACGGTAGACAAAACCTCGAAGCTACTCGAAGAATCAAATCTTGTTATACAATTACTCGAAAAAATCCCTCCAGGTTGGACACCGGAATAGGGTTCTGATATGCATTTTGTTAAAATCTCTCAGGGATTGCATTGGCATTTTCGTTCTTGATGTATTCCTCGTGCCGCAGAGAAACGGAGGGCACCGTTGCAGCGAGCAACTTATGAGTATTTAAGAGGAAAAGTGCTGGATGTCTTGCCTGAGTACAAGAAAGAAGCAGAGGATCATCTATCCAAGGCAGTGAGTGTATTATGGAATTGAAGATGCTTTACTCTTTCGTTTTTGTTTCTTTTCTCCGTATTGGTTCGAAGCCAGTCCTGATTCTTTCGATTTATTCCCATTACAGGTCAAATTGGATCCTTCACTTGCAGGTGCTTGGTTAAGTTTAAGTAACTGCATTTGGAAGAAAGGCGACTTAGCTTCCGCAAAGAATTGTTTAACACTCGGCTTAAGAAAGGTTTTCTTTCTTTAGTCCTGTTGTTTAGGAGGCATATCTTGTACTGCATTAAACTTCGAGATGTCTAATGTTGTTGTATTATCTATGGTTTCCCGTTTCAGGGACCAGATAAAGGGATTCTTTGTCAACTGTCAATGCTTGAAAGAAAAATGGCTAAAGGCATAGTTATATTTGTTTTCTTTGCGTATGTTCTGATTGAACTATACTAAGCAATTTTTACATCTTGCAGGTACTGAAGACCAGGCTAAAATGGTCGATGACAGCATAAAACATGCAAAAAAAGCTATAGCTTTAGATGTGCAGGACGGGAACTCATGGTGTGAGTGTGTCACTAAAGATAATGTTTTATCCAGTTGAGATAGCGGATGAGCATTTTACCTCATCTTCTTGTTCAATATAATGGTGACTGATTCATGCTGCAGTAAACTTAGATCGTAATACGTAGGATCGTTTAGCCTCAGAATTGAATCGAATCGTAGGATTCGAATCGTGAATCGTAGGATTTTGATAACTATGGATCGTTTAATAAAGTCCTACCAAGGAAAAAGAGAAAGATCTTATATTAAACAGAAGGCCCATTTTTTCAAATGTCCACCATCTTTACGTCTCTTAGATATTCATCAGTTTTCATATCTTAATTGCAGATATTCTAGGGAATGCTTATCTCACATCATTTTTTGCCAGTGGATCTTGGGATTCTGCTAGACTCCTACAATCTTTAAAAGCATACCAACACGCAGTAAGTATTATGTTAAAACCTTTTGTCTTTTTTCTGCAGTCCATATGCTGGTATATTTTTTCTCCTGGCTTGTAAGATATTCCATTTGTCAGGAAAAAGATGTCAGAATGACCTCAAATCCTGACCTTTATTTCAACTCTGCTACGGTAAGAGCCTTCATCATCTTGAATTTTTAGGGGTGTTCCAAAGACATTAATATCACCTGGGGGTATCTTTTTGTCCATTTTGAGTATCCTTTATGGCACTCTGCTTTTCTTTCTGCTTAGTAATGCTTACATTTTAGTTGCGGGGTGATGTATATCGTCTTTCATAACAAATGTGAATCCAGGTAAACAATTATCTGGAGAATTATGAAAGAGCCCTGAGTGGATTTGAAGCTGCTTCCCTGAGGGATCCTGGTCTCAATGCCATGAAAGAAGTTGATAAGATTGTTCAACTACTTGAAAAAATAGAGAGCTTACTTCAAGTAAGATGCCTGTCTTACGTGATCAACAGAGCTTACTAGCTTGCGTGCATTGTTGCATGTGTAACTAGATGATGGAACTCTCTACCATGACATGGCTTTGGTAGATGTGCTTAACTGGTAACAAGAAGATTCACATAGTGATGGCTAGTTTATTTGGTGAAGATGCTCTTATATTTTTCAGTAAGTTAAGGGTATGAATAACTTTGCTAATTAAACTTATTTGTTATTCTTATTACTTATTAGCCTTGGAGATAATGTATTAGGTGTATGATAGTTATACTTTATAGTCATATGAACCACAGATAGAATTTGGTCCAAGAATTTGTATGATCCTTCATCCTATTGTTACATTACATATATGCATGCTAGTTCTTTATAAGCATGACCGATTTCATTTAATCAGAGCAGACCTCCTTATATAGATAGCATTTCAGCACATTCGGCTAACTATAGAATACCATTGTCGCACAGGGACAAACTAAGTCCAAACGACTAGCTTCATTGGCATCATCACTTGCTTGTGTCAACTGTAAGCAGTATGCGATTCGGTAGTTTATTCCAGCTCTAGATTGTTTAGGTCAGCCTATTATCTTAACTGAGACAGTTGACCGTTCCTGCTAGTGAATCTTTCATACAAAAGAGACACTGTAGATCACCTGGTAAACGGTGTCAACAAAGCAGTTGCCATTGTGGGGAAAGTTATATTCTTTATTAAGCACGGAGTTGGGGCACCATTGTGAGTCTACTACCTCTCTGCTGAAATCTTTTCATCTTTTTACTTTTCAATCAGCCTTTACCGAATCTATTTGCAAAAGGACCTGTTTTATTATATGACCCGTTTTTCATGTCATAAAGCTTAAACTCTCTTGTTGCATTATTTGCTTTAAACAGTTACTATGTGCTGTGTGATTCAAGTCAGATACGCTATGTCATGTCCGTCTACGGAATACAAAGTGAAGCGGTCGGTTAGCCTTCTTAAATCTATATCTTCATCTCATAATTTTTTTTTGTATCTTCAATTTCATCTCATAATTGATGAGTAAAACCTTGAAAATAGAAAATTTAACCTTAATGGCGCACGGGTTGAGGGGGACGTACAGTGACAAAAACACTGCAAATTATACGGTGCCTACGTGGCGCCACGGGATTGGTCCGACAGGTGGGCCAATATTCAACACCTTTGCGCGGGCCCGCTGACCGCCCAATCTCATAATGACACGTAGGCACCGCACAGCGTATAGTGACTTTGTCACTATATGCTCCCCTCTTCCATGGCGCACTTAGTTCTGGGCTTCAAATTTAGCAATATGCATTCAAGTGAATCCTTCCTATATTGTTAATATATTATTGATACTTTCAGATTAAAGAAGGTGATCAAGTCACGATATTGGATCCTTGTTACAAGCTTGTAGATTTTTCTTGGAAAGGAAAGGTATACTGTTACTTGTTATTTTCTATCTAATTTCAAGTGGTAACTAAGTCACATTCTACTGCTTTCAGTTTGTGATGGAAGTGATGATGTCCCCTTTTTTTTGGTCTCAGTTGCATCAGTTCAGATCTGTCCGTGTTGATTTCTTGAACCAAATGCTTGTGAACGGGAAGCCTTTGTCGCCTCAGCATTCTGTTCGTACAGCAATCTTTACACAGAACAAGACGTGAGCACCTTTTTGTTTCTTCGTGACGGAAACTGGAATTGGTAGCGTAGTATAGTTGAATGTGCAGGAAGAAATTGATGCATGTCAAGTGGCAACTATTGAATACCTTTTTACTGCTTTGTGAAAAGCCCATGATGACTTTAGACTGGTGTTCGAGAAGTAGGTCGTCTAGGCCGCTTAGGCACCGCCTAGGCCTTAGGATGTTGCTCACTGTCTTGCTCGAATTACCGCTTAGGCCGTTTAAAAGTCCGCTTAGAAGGGCGCCTAGGCCGTTTAGGTGCTGAATGATCCCTGTCCGCCCAGGATCCGCATAGTACTTTCTCGAACACTGCTTCAGACACCGATCAGAATCAGCTGAGTGATGAGAAAAATGCATGAAAAAATTGAAATAATTGGATGAATGATCTCAAAAATAACCTTGAATGACATTAAAAGAAAATGAAGAAAAAAAATAAAATAATTAAATTATTTTAATATTTTCTAATTAAGTTAATCGCTAGAAGTTTTTTTATTTTTTCATTTTCGTTGCAAGTAAAACATCTTTTCATATATCAAAATTGAACAATGCGATATCCTTCAACCTCGATTCGAATTGCCTTTAATTTGTCGTAGAGAAATACTCTAACACCCATATTTGTGGTTCTCTGCAACCTCTAGGCAATCCTTCATAAAAATTGTTAATCTCATAAAATAAAGTATAATTCATCTGCACACAATATAAAAGAGAGCACCACAAGTAAATTGATATAATAACATAGTCGAAAAACTTGACAAAAGTGTCGGGTGAAAGAACACGGGCTCATTGCCTGTATTCCTGATCAATTATCAAAGTTAAAATTCATCAAATTAACTGCAAAATACATATTCATACCACACAGAATTGAAATTCGAACACAAAATGCATGGTTCATATCTAGAATGGAAAAGAAATGCTAATTTACGGTATCCGACGACCGCATCGAAATACCTGTAGTTAGGACTGATTGGAATGAGTGTAATTAATTGAGTGTCAGGTTTATTAGTAATATTTATTAGTACATAAGCTAAAATATTCGAATTTTAATTTATTTTTAGAGTTTGAGTTTATAAAAAAATAACAAAAATATTACGCCTACCTAAACCAATTCCGTAGGTGTGGTAAAAGGTGTCGTTTCATTAAATTAAACTAACATCGTTTAATATAAAAAAATAATAAAAATAACTTAGAAAATTAAATATAAAATACATATATATTAAATATTTGAATTATTAAATAAATAAAATAAATAAAAATACAGAACTCTAGTAATGAATATATTTAGAAATTTGTCATAAACATTTATTTTTGCATTCGTAACACGCCGTTTAAAATTGGGTTTAAGTTTGTTCTTATTAAAATTTATAGTTAATTGTATTTAGTTTTTTCGACAGCTACCTGAAATTCTTACAGGTTCCTGAAAGATTTTGACACGATAATTCTGAAACTTTCATGTTAGAACTCATAACAAACCATTTAAGGTTATGGTTAAATTTATTGCTATTAAAATCTATATTTAATTGAATTTTAATCTTTTCGTCGCCGAAATCAGAATTTATTGCCGGTTTCTAGAAAATTTTGATACAATAATTTCGAAACTTTCATTTTAGCACTCGTAACACATCGTTCAAGTTTTGAATTAAGTTTGTTATTCTTAAAATCTATATTAAGTAGGGTTTTAGTTATTTTGCGGCGAAACTGCCGAAACCATAAGCAGCCGAAGCTATTAAAATGCATATATTATTTTATTTTTTATTCCATAATTTTACTTTATTTGAATATAATATATTTTAATAATTATACATATAGGAAAATCTTCATATGGTCAGTATTCGTGTGGTTAGAATTTCCTTCGTGTGCACAATTTTTGCGTGGCACCATCCATTTTCGAAATTGGTCGCATAATTGAAAAGCTTATACATATGAGATAAAAGCCCCAAGTTCTGACACTTTTCCGACGACTTTATCACCGTTTAATTTCGTTTTATATTTTTTCGTTGGGTTAAGTAGTCATAAATAAGGTTTTAGATATTCCCGGCGACTTTGTCGCCGGGACTGTGCCAGAATATGAGAATTTTCATCTTCTGTGTATAAGTTTTCCAATTATGCAACCAATTTCGAAAACAGATGATGTCACGCAAAAATTCTGCACACAATGGAAATACTGACTACACAAAAACTGACGATATGAAGCACTCCTTATAAATATATAATGATATATTATATTTATTAAGTGAGGGTTTTGTTCTCGTTTTCTCATTAAAATTTGAAGACAACAATTCCATCTAAAAGAGTAAACTGATGTCTGTCACTTAAATGAATACGGCGTCAGCTTACCGAAACATATTGGTAAGAGTAGCAATTCCGAAAAAATAAGAGTAGTGCTACATGTCCCAACTACTTATCCATACAATTATGAATTTACAGTCTTGTGAAGAATCTCCAAAACTTGATTGTCGTTTTGTCCCCACTTGCCTAGAGGGGGTTTTGTCCGCCTATTCCTTTTTTGACCTGATTGTTCATTTTTTTCCTTTTTATTTGATCGGGGAACCAGCCTCGGTACTCAATTCGGCCCCGTCATACATCATGGTCGTGGACCCCAGACCGTTACAATTCATGTCCAGCTACACCACTATCTCGGCCCACTCGAGCCACGCCAAGAGGGCTCAGCGACATATGCTCAGCTGTATACCTATGACCCAGAGTACGCTTCTAATGTGCGTACCTCAAATAATACGGGCTGCAGATGAGAGATCTTCCATACCCTACAGGCCACTATGATGGAATAAAATCCATTTGTCAGACACTTTCAGCAAGCACATGAACTCCTCAGTCAGCTGCCACCACATGAACACCATTTGCATGCATGCCTCCGAGACAGTGCATCCCAGGACCCCCGCCGATACAATCTGCCAACTTCACATGAGATAGTTGTTGTCATACCTGGAGATGGTTCAGATCTTGGAAAGACTCTAGATATTAGACTGTATCTTAAAGATAGCTCACAACTGGTTTATATTAGTGAGTTACATCGAACTTATTTGTCGTTGCATTATGTCCTCCTATTCCCTTAAGGTAAGGCGCTCGGTTGGGATTATAGCATGCGGCAGTGGAGTGACACCCTCAATGCACCTACAGATGTCAGCCTTACTATGATGGACTATTATGCCTACCACCTGTACCAACGTGTTGGTGACTATTCGACTATTCTAAGGGCACACAAGTTATTCCAAGAGTTTATTGTTGATGCCTGGGCAGCCATTGAGCAGTCCCGGCTTAATTATTATTGGCACCATAGGTCATAATTTAGAACTGAGCATTCGCACAACTTAACTGACCTCGGCCCTGCCGAGCTGGTTCCCAATCAAGTTGGCAGATGCATTGTTCTTTCGTCTTTGCATGTCGGCAGTCCAAGACACATCTTCAAAATTTTCCAGGACTCTATGGCTATCACTCGCTACAACCATCACCCGGACATATTTCTCACCATGACTGCCAATCCTAAATGGCCCAAGATACTTGCTGCCCTTCTGCCCAACCAGACATACCTTGATCGGCCTGATCTAATTGTGCGAGCTTTTGAGTTGAAAAGAAAGGCGCTCATGCATGACATTGTGAAAAAAGGGGTTTTCGGAATCGTTGTTGCCTATGTTTACACCATAGAATTCCAGAAGTGGGGGTTGCCCCACATGCACGCGTTGTTCTTCTTACAGTCCTCCGATAAGATTCAGACTTGCAATCAGGTCGATAAGCATGTATGTGCCGAGTTCCCCGATCCAGACGAGGACCCTGAGCTCTTTGATACTATTTCACAGCGCATGGTTCATGGCCCCTGTGGCCCCCAGAATCCATTCTCCCCGTGTATGAAAAATCAAAGCTGCAGTAAAAAATATCCAAAACCTTTTACACCTTTTACATCGATGGAAACCGATGGCTATCTGGTTTACCGCCGCCGTGATACGGGTAATGCGCATTCCATCCTTACTTCGCTATTTACTCTCCGATATATTTCTCACTTATCTATTGCTGCTCAGAGTCATTTTTTACAGTTCATGCGCTCTGTTGACGTTTCTAAGATTGTATGCTCAGTTATTCATTGACTTACTATTTTTTCCAATATTTATTTTATTTACCATCCTTTATTCGTTCGCAAATTGTTCTTTGTATTCTTGATTAAATCTACCAGTAGTCGAATTCTATTGTGTGCCGTTGGTGTGCTCTATTGATGCTCATCTATTCTTTAGCTTACTGCGGATCCTGATATAATTTATTTTTTAAACATTTACGTTCATTACAGCTAACATATTCTTCAACTGTAGTTAGTTTTTATAGTGTTTACATATTCAAATTGTTCTTTATGTTATTTGTTCTTAAGCAACTATTTTTCTCTTCAAATATTCCTGAGTTTTATACCACTTATCAGAGTCATTTTTCAGAGTTCGTGTGCTCTGTTCACGTTCATAGAGTTCTTTAGCAACCCTTTATTCTACGTTATACTACTGCATGCCTGCAAGATGCATATTCTCTTTATCTACATATTACAACACAACTTATATGTTCTTTTGCCGCTATTTGCTTTTTGAAAAATTCTCATTGTTCTAACACTCATCGGAATCTTTTTGTGAAGATTGTGTGCTTTGTTCATATAAAAAATCTGAAATTTGTACCACCGATCAGATTTATTTTTTAGAGTATGCGCCCTCTGTTCATGTTTATTTACGTAATATGCTTAGCTATACTGATACCTGTTCGAGCCCTGTAACAATTTTTTCCCCAGATTTATGTCTGTTACTGCCCCTTTATTCATTCACAGGTAGTTCTTCTTTTGCTACTATTTGCTCTTTGAAAAATTCTCACTGTACAAACACTTACCGTATCTTTCATGAAGATTTTGTGCTCTGTTCATCGAAAGCTCTCTTCATACAAAATTTTTGAAATTTCTACCACTGATCAGATTTATGTTTTTTATTACGTGCCCTCTATTGATGTTTATTTGCATAATTATCCTTTTACGTGCTATGAGGCCAGGACGAATTTATTTATTTAAGCATGAATACTACACTCTTTATTCATTTTACTATGTTTCGGATTTTCATACTTCGGTTCGTGCTCACCTAACATACTCTTATATCCTGCATAGAGATCGCTCTTATCAGGTTGGAAACCATCGTCTCAACAACACAAATATCGTCCCTCATAACCCTTATTTAGCACGGAAGTACAACTGTCACATCAATGTCGAAGTCTGTGCCGACATCCGATGTGTAAAATATATACATAATTACATTTACAAAGGTCACGACCATACCACTATGGTTCTAGGGGCCCCAAATGAGATACAGCAATATCTCGATTCCAGATATATTGGCCCACACGAAGCTGCTTGGAGGATCTTCGGCTACCACATGCATCAAGAGACACCTACTATCATACGCCTACATGTCCATCTTCCTGGAATGCACTGCGTCGTCTACAACCCTAATGAATCTCCTGAAGCCATACTGCAAAGAGCCAACAATGAAGTTTCTACACTCACTAGATATTTTGAGTGGTATGCAAATAACGAGCACTCTACTCCGACAGCTTATCAAGATTTCCCCCAACACTTTGTATGGTCAAACAAAAAATGGACACCAAGGCAAAAAGGCTTTGCAATCGGCCGTATGTACTTTGCAGCCCCTAAATTTGGAGAACGCTTCTACTTGCGATTATTGCTTACGGTTGTTAAGGGAACCAAATCATTTGTTGACCTACGCACAGTTGACGGTGTAGTATATGACAATTTCAAATTATCATGTGGTGCAAAAGGACTCCTGGAAAATGACTCAGAGTGGTTGCAGTGCCTATATGAGGCAGCTGCAATGAAGACTGGACACCAACTGTGGAGATTATTCGTTATTATACTTACTCAGTGCTCCCCCGCGCAACCCTTGGTCTTATGGACAAAATTCTCCTCTCATATATGTGCTGATATCCATCATTACCTCTCCATCTCATATCGACTTGAAGAGCCTACATAGGCTCAAATTGAAGACTACGGCCTTCATCTTATTAATGAGATGCTTCAGGACTGTGGGAAAATTTTGCTTGATTAACCCTCCAATGCCGACTCCGACAGGAACTTGGCACCAACCCGTCAGCAATATACTACTACATGAGCATCAACTTCTGCACATCCAAGCTCTTTTCCAACCTGTTGATGCTGCCATTCTACAAAACAGCACTTTTGATACTATTATGGCATCTATCCTCCATAGCACAGGTCCTGTCTTCTTCTTAAGTGGCGGGGCAAGAACAGGCAAAACGTTCCTCTATAACACTATAGCCCAAAAATGCCGCAGCCTCAACAATATAGTTGTATCAGTTGCATCGTCAGGTATTGCTGCTCTTCTATTAGTGGGTGGCCACACAGTCCATTCAACCTTCTCCATACCTTTTAACATTCTTGATACTTCGGTGTGTGGCTTTAGCAAACAATCCCACCAAGGAGAGCTCTTCCGACAGACTAAACTTATTATATGGAATGAGATCACAATGCAACACAGATTCTGTATTGAGGCTGTTGACCGTATACTCCGTGACATGTTAGATATCAACACTCTTTTCGGAGGTATCACTGTTATATTGGGGGGTGACTTTCATCAGACTCTACCTGTCATCCAAAAGGGTTCCCGAGAACAGGTTGTTGGTGCATGCTTGAAGCGTTCACATATATGGGCCACCTTGAAAATCCTCATACTATCCACAAACATGCGCCTGGACTCTAGCGACAATGCCAACATCGCGTATCAATCTTTTCTGGATATGGTAATATCATTCTCCAATCGTTGCCATCTAACATACCTTATTCATGTTTCTGACAATTTCTATAAATTTACAATGTAGGTCGGCAACAATCCAGTTGAGCAAATCCGCATCCCGTCCAATGTCAAAAAATTCAAACAACTCCCGGACCCCCTATCCTTCATTTACCCCGAACTGCACAATTCAGATACATTTACACCATCATACTTAACTGAGAGGAATATTCTAGCTCCATGAAATGACGAAGTTTCAACTATCAACATCGCTGCACTGAAACTCTTTCCAGGACAACTGCACACCTACTTTGCGGCAGACAGTATGTCCGAAACAGATTG
>JAOYMZ010051724.1:0-13923 GCA_025802335.1 Pinguicula primuliflora | reverse complement strand
GGTTGAAGATGGTACTGGAGGAACTCGGGCACAAACAAGATGCGGTTTCTTTGTTTTGTGACAGTCAGAGTGCCTTGTACCTTGCAAGGAATCCAGCCTTTCATTTGAGGACCAAACATAGATGGGTTCAGTATCACTTCGTTCGTGAGAAAGTGGAAGAGTATCACTTCGTTCGGCCCTGGACTATGGCGAGCTGGGTCATCAGCCATCCTCAAAGGTGCAGTAAACTGATCCGTGGAGGTCACCAACAGCCCTTGTCTCATCATATACTGGAGGGTGTCTGCATCCGGACCCTTTAGTCCCTTTTTAGCCAGACTGTCCGCCATGGTATTCCAGTGTCGCAGGAGATAAAAGAATTGAATGTGGGAGAATCTCTTTGTTAGACTGGTGATGCGGTTGATTAGTGGCGCCATGGGATCAGCCACATCTCCTTGCCTTATCATGTCCAGGATCACTGTAGAGTCAGTGAAGCATTTCAATTGCAGTATCCCAAACCGAAAGGCAAGATCAAGGCCGCAAATGACTGCCCATAGCTCCGCTTGTAGCACATTCAGATGACCCATATATTTTGAGAAGACAAGGAGAGGCGTTTCCGCATTATCCATCAGCACACCTCCAATTCCCGCTTGTTGCGTGTGTAGTGCTACAGCTCCATCCACTCGCAGAATGTAGCAGCCTTGTCCCACAGTGTCCGAGGCTACTCTTGTTTCAGGAACCAGTTATGCATTCCAGGCAGGGAGTGACGAAGAGGAGGATGGTCTCTGTTTCCTCTTGTCACCGTCTGCACCCGCTGCATCTCTTGTACCAAGACTTTAATCTGAATCGCCAGACTTGACATTGCAGTACTCTTGTCACTAAATATTTCTTCATTCCTCCCCCGCCAAATTTATATGTACCGATTGATGAGATATAGTGACGAATTATAATCTTAATCATCTAGGAGTAAGGTTAATGTCATTTTAGAAAATACAATTGAGTTGGAGTGGAAAATCGAGCAACAGGTCAACTTGTTCCGTACCCAAAAAGGGTCCAATTTGCCTCTCAAACTAGAAGTAGAAGCCCAAGCGCGAGCAAACTTGGAATCATCAATAATTAAAAAACAATACGATTATAAGGAGATTTCGCCTACATCCTCTTACAAATCGATCCCTTCTCTCTACTTGCTCGCTTCCGTTCTGCAACAATCGTCTACAAACTATCTCCATTGCTGATTTCATCATACACACACCCGTAATCGTCTATTTCTCCGATCCCCACGCCGGCTCTGCTCCGGAAAACAAAAACATATCGTAAGTCTCAGATTCAAAACCCTAGCGTCAACCCAGGAACTGTGGTTCATGTAGTCTTCGCCGTCGTGATTTCGTGTGTTGAAACCGTATGGGTGCTGTTGTTTCAGCAATTCTGTCATTGAAAAGAGTCGGGCTTCTTTCTTCTTGTGTTGGGCTTTTTGAAATTAAGAGCTCCACAGATTGCGTGTTCCGCGCATTTGTGCGGGTTTAGTTTGATTTGGCTTGATCTTTGTTTGTGCTGATTATTTCTTTTTGTGGTTCTTTAGGTGGGGTTTTGAGGAAGGGAGGATTGGGGAGGCGGCAGTACGAGGGAAAACAACAGTATGAGCATTGATAGCCCTGGTGAAGAGGAGAATTAGTTTGTTGGTTTCACCGTGTTCTCCTGTGGAAAAAAGCTTAGTTTTGGGACATTCCATGGGCGATGGTGGTGTTGCATGTGCGCCTTCACAGCATGTTATGGAGAAATTCACGATTTGCGGGGGCAAGACCAATGGCAACACTAAGCTCAAAAACGCTTCGAAGTCTACCATTAAGATTGTTAAAGTGAAAAGGAAGATGAAACCTAAAAAGGATAAGTTAAAAGAACTCGCATCCAAAGCTGCTGGAACTGTAAATAAAGATGTTTCTGAGAGTAATCCCAACTGTGATGCTCTTAATAGCAATAACACAGAGGAAGTGGAGGAGGGTGAACTGGTCACACTGCCCGTGGAGAATGGAGAGTTTGTTCCTGAAAAAACAGAAAGAGGATATGAGATCAAGAGTGAGGTTGTTGAAGTTGGCCCTGGCAAGTGGCGAAAAATTGGCGGTTCAGTGAAGAGTGATGGGAAGATATCCAAAGATGAACTCGAGAAGGGCGAGTTTGTTCCTGGCACACGGTGCCGAAGTGATGCTGGAAACAGGACGGATGAATATGGTATCTACAAGACACGAAGGTATGATGCTGCAAGGGACAGAGGATGGAGAAGGGACCGTGAATTGTCCCCACCCTCAGGCGAGTTGACACCACCGTCGTCAGGTAAGTGTTCTTCTGAAAAAGAACTTGGCCGAAGTGCAGGAAGTAGCCAGCATTTGAGGAAGTTATCTTCCAGATATGAAGTTGAGAAGACTCAAAGGAGTGGATCCAAGATAGTAGGGGAAGAAGGGTGTTTGAGGAATGACTCGACTAATAGTAAGAGCCATGGAAGAGAATCTTCCTTCAATAATCGGTTGAAACGGCATCTTAATGATTCAGACAGTGCTGACAGGAAGTATCATGCTGAGTATGACGAACACTCATATTCTAAAAATAGAAGACTCTCTGATGATAGTAGCCGCTCTAGCTTCTCATCAGACCACCAGTCAGGAAGGACCATAGAGAGGCCGAATAAAACTGTGGCTGCTCCTTCATCCGGGTGCGTTCCATCCGAAAAGTATTCTTCCAGGTATGTGGAGTCATCTAAAGGAGTTCATGACAAGCACAATAACAATCCACGCCATTCTGAGCGATCCCCACAAGATCGAGCCAGGAGCCCATCCCGTCATACAACTCAGGGAAATCAGTATGATAGAAGTAGGTCTCCTTATGATCGTTCCCGCCACCATGATAAGAGGTACAAAAGTCCTACTTGTTTGGAGCGGTCTCCTCGTGGTGGCCGAAACCGTGAGGGAAGGGAGCACACTCCAACCTTTTCAGAGAGGTCACCTCGGGAACGAGGCCGACACAGCGAGCATCGGGGAACAAGTAGAAAAGGTGGTGTTATTGACAAGCGGCCTAGTCATGGAAGTAAAGGGCAAGAACGAAAGCACAATATCGTGAAAGATTCTGTTGGAAGGGAGTTAGAGTTTGTCGCTAAGGAATCAGAGAAAGGAAATGTTGATAAGAGACATGCCATGGATAAAACTGCAGGACAACTGTGCCAACAGAAATATCTCTCTGACAGTCTTGCCTTTAAAAACTTAGAATCTTCTCAAACAAATGGGGAGGAAGTAGCATCAATGGAAGTTGACATGGAAATTTGCAACACTCCTCCTCACACCCCTGTGGTTGTAGATACAGCAGCAGGAAAGTGGTATTACCTGGATAACTATGGTGTGGAACGTGGGCCTTCCAAGTTATCTGATCTGAAAACCCTTCTAAAGGAGGGATATCTTGTGTCGGATCACTTGATAAAACATTTGGACAGTGAGAGGTGGGTATCAGTTGAAAAAGCAGTTTCTCCATTGGTCACTGAGAATTTTGTTTCAGTTGTTCCTGACACAGTTACTCAGCTCGCGTCTCCTCCTGAGGCTCCTGGTAATATCTCGGCAGATAGTGGAAATGTTTTATCATGTGTGGAAGAAATGTTGGGATCTACGTCTTCTCATCTAATCTTATCCTCTGATGACAAATTTTCTGTTTCCAAGCCGTTGGAAGATTCCCATATTGACGATAGAGTTGGGACACTCTTAGGCGATGCTACATTAGTTCCTGGCAAAGAAGTTGAGATTCTTGCTGGTATTAGTTCGTTCTTTTCATTTTATCTTTCTTCGTAATTTCATGGCAATAACTCTATAATATGCCAGTTGGCTGTGCATGATTTCAAGGGGTTTTAAAGTCTTTGCCAATTAGCAACCTCCAGCTGAATGAGTTAATAAACAAAGCATGCTGCATTACCTATATTTGATCAAATAAGTGATATAACCTATTCTGCCTTGCTAATGTACTGCATTTTAATTATGAACCTCCATTGCATTCGTAATTATTATATATGCGCTAGGGGAATGTTAAGATTCTTTGATGGTTATTGAAGATGTGAATTTGAGTTTAAATTTCTGCACTTCTCATATAATCTGTTTTTCCACACTCCCTATTTTTTGCAGACTTGCTGCAAGTTGCATTTCAACCGGGGCAGTGGGAGAGAGGAGGAAAATTTGAAGGTATGGAGATAATATTTCACTTTTTTCACGCAGTTTCTACAAATATGGCTCCCTCTACTCTTCGAGCTATATTCTGTAAGTTACTGCTTGAACTTTCTATAGAGGCCATAGTTTTGAGACATTAGTCATTTTTCTGGCTATGACTGTGGTCATACATAAGTAATGATACGGTTTTTAAATGTTAATACACTGTCACTTATATTTGTGTGGAATTATTAAAAGTTCTACGTCCATTAGTTTTAGATTTCCGGAAAATGGCTTTTGCTCTAGCCACTCTTTATTTCAGACATTTTTCCTGTTATGCTTAGGACTTGTTTTTGAACAATACAATATATTGAAAATGTTGAAAGAGTGGTAGTGGATAACAGTGGTATGCCAAACTGCAGAACTAATATCCAAAGACGCTGAATATGGATCTCCGATTCCTGCCTCTGCCGAGAAGGAGAATGCACTTACTTGTATTGATACATCTGCAAGTTTTACTGGATATTGGGTATGCAAGGGCTGTGATTGGAAGAGGAATGACGACGCATCTCAAGAACGAACTTGGAAGAGGAAGCATGTTCTCAATGATGGGTATCCACTATGTCAGATGCCCAAGTCTGGTTGGGAAGACCCCCGTTGGGAGCAAAAAGATGATTTGTACTACCCTTCTCAGAGCAAAAGGCTTGACCTGCCTACTTGGGCTTTTACCTCCCCTGATGAGTTGAATGATCCAAGTAGTACGGGCAGATCAACCCAGAATAAATCCATTGTTGCCCGAGGTGTTAGAGGATTTATGCTTCCCGTGGTGAGGATTAATGCATGTGTGGTAATGGACCATGGCTCATTTGTTTCCGAACCCCGGGTAAAAGTTAGGGGAAAAGAAAAATTTCTGTCCAGGTCTTCACGTTCCTATTCAACCACTGGTGATGTAAAAAAGTCTCCGGGAGATGGCCCATTGAAAAATTCCCAAGAACAGCATTCTCTGGAAAAGTTTGAATGTTCCATTACAAGAAAGGACCATCTTTGCACGATAGATGACTTAAAATTGCAGTTGGGTAATTGGTATTATCTTGATGGTGCTGGGCATGAAAGGGGACCTTTAGCATTCCCAGAGCTGCAAGTAATGGCAGAACAAGGTGTGATTCAGAAACAGAGCAGTGTTTTCAGAAAAAGTGATAACGTTTGGGTTCCAGTCACTGTTCCTTCAAAGCCTTCTGAATGTAGTGAGTATGAGAACAATATGACTACTACTAATATTTCACAAGCAAGTGGTGCTGCATTGATTTCAGACCAGAGAACTTCTGGTAGTTTGCATGGCATACATCCGCAGCTTATTGGATATACTCGAGGAAAGCTTCATGAATTGGTTATGAAGTCTTACAAAAGTCGGGAGTTTGCTGCTGCTATAAATGAAGTTCTTGATCCATGGATCAATGCCAGACAACCAAAGAAAGAGATTGATAAGTACATCTATAATTCAGGTATTTCTTCATTCATAAATTAACATTTAGGGTTCTTTTCCTTATGATATCTTCTCTCGCCTCAGACAATAAGAAACTAACCCAACAATAAAAGATGCCGATACCAAGGTGATTAGTTGTGCTAGTTGGTGATTTTGGAGCTTATGGAACCTATGTGATTTTGAAACTATCTGATGTTTGCACCTCCTGCAGATTTTATGGTCGAGTTATCCATTTTTAAATCACTGGTTATCTAAGATTAGGGAGTTCTTGATGGCTGTGCACGTGTTATGTACCACATCTTATGATTACTGAGCTAAATGGGTTTCCCTAATTATTGATGCAGATTACTTCACCAGCAGGACACTTGGTGATTTTGAAGATGGATATAAGCTGGACGAGGATGCACAGACTTTTCAGAAAGATGACTATGAATTCGATGATTTATGTGGCGATGCTACCTTCAAAAAGGGAGATGAACTGAATTCTGATGTTGAGAGTGGAGGCTGGAATATGCTTGATGGGCATGTCCTGGCAAGGGTATTTCATTTTCTTAGAGGTGACGCCAAGTCTCTTTTTTATGCTGCTTTAACTTGCAAGCACTGGCGATCAGTGGTTATGTTCTACAAGGGCATTTCTAGACAGGTTGATTTTTCTTCCATTGCTCCAATTTGCTCAGATGCGGCTATCGTGAAAATTATGGTGAGTTATGTCTCTTTATTGCGCTCACCAACATTGGCTGCAAGCCTGCAATTAATGATTTTTAGTCTTGAAAGCTTCTTTCTCTGTTGTATTGTTGCCTGACTATTTTCTTTACCTGCAGAATGACTACAGGAAAGAAAATATTACTTCCTTACTTCTACGTGGTTGCACTAGCATCACGTTTGGCACTGTCGAGGAACTTCTCCAGTTATTTCCTTTATTGTCAACTATTGATATTAGAGGTTGCTTCCAGTTTGATGATTTGGTTTGCAAGTTTCCAAATGTCAAGTGGGTCAGGAGTCGAGATCACCATTCGAAAGCTCGGAGCCTTAACCACTTGGCGAATTGGAGTTCTTTAACTGCAAATAAGAGAGATGACTCATGTGGACTAAAAGAATATTTAGAGAGTTCCGATAAGAGGGATGCAGCCAATCAGTTATTTCGTCGGAGCTTGTATAAAAGATCGAAGCTCTTCGATGCTCGAAAGTCTTCATCCATCCTATCTAGGGATGCTCAGTTAAGGCGTTTGGCTATTAAGAAGATAGGAAGTGGATATAAGAAATTGGAAGAATATATCGCCACAAGTCTTAGGGACATCATGAGAGAGAACACCTTTGATGTTTTTGGACCCAAGGTACCATTACTAAGTTACTTGGGCAATTTTGGTTCTTACATGTTTTGACCTTTTGCAGTTTTTTTAACTTTTCTTCGAGCTTTACCATGTTCCTTCCTTCTCATTGTTCATCAGGTTGCTGGGATTGAGGAAAGAATGAGAAATGGATATTATGCCAGTCGTGGCTTGAAATCTATCAAGGATGATATCAGTCGTATGTGTCGAGATGCCATTAAGTAAGTATAGAATATTTCATTCTCTTTTACTAACTATAGATTTGGGAACAGGGTTAAGACAAGTAATATCACTTTCAGTTTGTACCTTTTCAGGCATGCAAGTTAACCTTTCTAACATCTGATTTGTGTAGTGTGATCTATTAGTTTGTGCTCCATGTCCTCTGGCACTGTACTTTAGACGGTTATTTGACATGATGCATCTGTCGTTTTAATTTGAATGATCTGGAAAGGTTGGAATGCACCATTTTCTTGCTGGTAAAAGTGCTTATAATCTCCAAGAAACAAGCTATAGTTATTTTTATTTGTGTATGTTGACTTTGAAACTAACCTCTAACAGGTGTGTTGAGGACAAGGGAATTACTATGATATCTGCTTATACTGAAACATGGTTCCTAATACATCGTGGTATCCTATATTAAATTTGAATTTTTTATCATTGCAGAATAAATTATCAGGGTGATGCTAGAGACATGAATCGGGTTATAACATCGTTTCTTCGACTGGTTACAAGTTTGGATAAAGGTACAAAGCCTCTCAATGCTAGAGATAACATTGAATCGCTCAAGGATTCTCCTCCTGGATTTTCATCCTCTTTCTCAAAGTATAAAAAGAAGACGGGCAAAGTGTCTGAAAGGAACCATGCATATAGGAGCAATGGTACTCTCTTCAACAGTGGAGTTTTTGATTCTGGAGACTATTCTTCTGATCGTGAAATCAAAAGGAGATTATCAAAGTTAAATAAAAAATCTTTGGATACAGGGAGTGACACATCTGATGACTTTGACAGATCTTCTGATCCTAGTAGGCTTCTGAGCGAGGGTTCTGCTTCAGAAACAGAAAGTGATATTGAATCTATGTCAGAAGGTTTTCCTGGGGAATCCAGGGGGGAGACTTACTTTGCATCTGAGAATGGGTTTGATTCCATGACTGATGAACGTGAGTGGGGTGCCCGCATGACAAAGGCAGGCCTTGTCCCCCCAGTTACAAGAAAATATGAAGTTATTGATCATTATGTTGTTGTGGCAGATGAGGAGGAAGTAAGGAGAAAAATGAAAGTTTCTTTACCTGAAGATTATGATGAGAAGCTCATTGCACAAAGAAATGGCACAGAGGAGTCTGACATGGAAATACCTGAGGTCAAAGATTTTAAGCCGAGAAAATTGCTAGGGGATGAAGTGATTGAGCAAGAAGTTTATGGCATAGATCCGTATACTCATAATCTTCTTCTTGATTCAATTCCTGAGGAATCCGATTGGTCGCTCGCTGACAGACATTCATTCATTGAAGAAGTGCTCCTTCGTACTCTAAACAAGCAAGTCAGGGACTTCACTGGTTCTGGGAATACTCCTATGATGTATCCTTTGAGGCCAGTCCTCGAGGAAATATTAGAAACTGCAGAGAAGAACTTTGACAGAAGGACAACGCGTGCATGCCAGTTTATAATAGAGGCCATTGATAATCGTCTGGACGACAATTATGTGGCTTATAGAAAGGTTATCTATATTATCATATTGCTGCTTAATTAGATATCTGTTCCTACCTTTTTGACACCATGATCGCTAGTTCTCAATTTATGTGTCTTCGACTGCACTCCTTTCATCAGGGCCTTGGAGTTGTTTGCAATAAAGAAGGTGGTTTCGGTGGAGATGATTTTGTAGTTGAATTTTTGGGAGAGGTAATGTTGTACAATCTTTAAAACTGAACGCAAATGTCAATTGATATGTTATGTATGACTTGTTATTTGGTACTTATTTAGCAGTTTGCTAGTTCCTCTTGCCATTTCCTATGGCAAGGAGGTAAACTCAAACCATTTCATACTAACAGCAGGCGTATGATTTGGGATAATTCCTCTTATTCTTTCATAGCTACATACATGTATACATGTATATATGTATGTAGTGCATATATGAACTGCATACATATATACATATATATCTGCCTGCGCAGTTGGTGTAGTTGGCTATATGTGCAGGTGTAACATCATTCAGTAATTTGTGCTTTTCTGATCCGTTTTATCTTCCTTTATGTTCGGGAAAGGCATTGGTTGCATCTGTGGGATATATTCTATTTTGCCAAATTCTAACGAGTATGATTTTAGTCATTAGTCCACAAATGATGTCCAAGCCAATTCGCCTTCTGTCTAATCTTTTTAGAAGACAGGTTTATTATACCTCAGTTTCTTTTCTGGAATGTGGTGGAAGATGGCTGTGTATTACATATTTTCCACCATTTCTTTTGCTAGTATTGTGAGGAGAGGTAGGATGTGTGAAGTTCTTTTGCCAATGCTGAAATTTTCTCAAGCATGTGTGATTGAACGGTGCTACTAGATATATCATTCCTTTGAATGGAATATGACACTAGCTTTGTTTTCCTTGTGGGTGGTATCAGTATCATCCTTGCTCGACATTTGTGTATTACCTATATGATTCTGTATTACCTATATGATTTTTTCCATTTTTCAGGTTTCTTTAATTTTTGACATCTATACAATGCGCTTTCTATAGTTTGTTGACATTTTTTTTACTATGTAGGTATATCCCACGTGGAAATGGTTTGAAAAACAGGATGGCATCCGCGCATTGCAAAAAAATAATAATGATCCAGCACCAGAGTTTTACAATATATATCTTGAAAGGCCCAAGGTATGCTATGCTTGATTAAATAGTTCAATTCCAACATGTTTCCTGCCGGTGCTTCTGTTCTCTAGGAATTATGCGACATCAGGTTTGGGTTACTTAATTGCTCTCAACTTTGCTCTCAATGTATCAATCGCATCTTACTATTTAATAATGATGAGGGAGGGTAACTTGGATAGTGTTTTTAAGTCAACAGCGATTAGTGAGATGAAAGATCTTTGGGTTAGAAGACAAGCCATATGGTGTCGGTGACTGTATCCTAGCTAAATTACTTTACATAAGATGAATTAACCAGTTTGAAGGGGTGGACCAAAGATCAGGGGTTTACCCAATAGTCCTGTGTCATTGCATGTGCAGTTTTCTTTGTATAGTTGCTTAAAGCTTGACTTGAATTGGTTCTAATTAGGTCCCTCATATTTTTGGGTTTGTTAGGTACTCATTATTACCTGAGTGTTTTTTAAAACGAGACTGTAATAGTTGCTTTGGTTAGGATATACCTAACTCTGTTAGTAACTGTTATTGACATAATTGATCTAATGATTTATAAACAATATCGACTTATGAACTGGGATTTAAATATAATTTAATCGGTATCATTCTTATGAACTGTAAGAAGCATAAAATTGGTTAATTCATCCGTCAATGATGTATATGAAACATGCCTTTCAGAATTGATCCTCGGAACAGTCTTTTCATTATAAACGTCACCATGTTACTGGAATTTGTAATTATTGGTCCCAACAACGGTTCCAGCATGCGGGGCTCATCAAATTTTTTGATTGCAGGGTGATGCAGACGGGTATGATCTCGTAGTTGTTGATGCAATGCACAAGGCAAACTATGCAAGTAGAATCTGTCACTCTTGTCGACCTAACTGTGAGGCAAAGTAAGTGCACATCATCAAGTTACTTACACTTGTATTTTCAGTTTCCTTGAACAGTTATTCTTGGATTTGAAACACGTCAAAAGGGGAGTAATTTCATCTCTGTTTTCGGCCACATCGTTTCAACAAACTTGTATTGTTAGTTAGATGTTGGCTTAAGGCACAATGTGCTGCCATTATGTTTTGGAATCACTATTCATTTATTGTCCATTGTGACAATAGGGTAACTGCTGTTGATGGTCAGTACCAAATTGGAATCTATTGTGTGAGACCAATTGCTTATGGGGAGGAGATCACATTTGACTACAATTCTGTTACTGAGGTCAGTGAACATTTAAGCCACTTAATTTTGAAATTTGTATTTTTTAGCTTTTGATTATGGACTCCCTGCAGAGTAAGGAAGAGTACGAAGCTTCTGTTTGCTTATGCGGCAACCAGGTCTGCCGCGGGAGCTACCTAAATTTAACTGGTGAAGGGGCATTTGAAAAGGTATACCGTCTTTGCATGGCTCTTATGGATTTTGTTCCTTATCTTTTGTAAAGAGCTTGGTTTGTGGTTGGCTGATTAAGTTGGTACCTGAAATTTTTTAGGTGCTGGAAGAGCATCATGGATTACTTGATCGACATCGTTTACTACTAGAGGCTTGTGAACTTAATTCAGTATGTGAAGAAGATTATATTGAACTTGGCAAAGCTGGACTTGGGAGTTGTTTACTTGGTGGTTTGCCTGATTGGCTTGTTGCCTATTCTGCTCGTTTGGTGTGTACTAATTTTTAATCGTTGCTCCTTTTTGAAAAGAAATTTGAGTCACACTGAGATGTTTGGATGTCCATATCAGGTGAGGTATATAAATTTTGAGAGGACAACACTTCCAGCCGAAATTCTCAAGCATAATATAGAGGAAAAGAAGAGATACTTTGCTGAAATACACATGGAGGTTGAAAAGAGTGATGCTGAGATCCAGGTATATGGTGTTCATTCTCCCGCCCTTTCTCATGTCGTCAATCTTCGTGTCCGTGGGTGTGCGTCATGGTCTTAGCTATTTTGTGTTCATTAAAGGTTTTAACAATTGCTACAGGCCGAGGGCGTATACAATCAGAGGCTTCAGAATTTGGCCCTTACAATTGATAAGGTAGATGATTTTCTTATTTTGTTATGTTCTGCTCCTCTTCTTCACATCCTAAATGTCCCGCATACTCTAATCTTATATTATAATTAAGCCTCGTACTATTGACTAGAAAGATTCTCATCCTCTAAGCACACATGCAGGTGAGATATGTTATGAGATGTATTTTTGGGGACCCTAAGAATGCTCCCCCTCCACTGGAAAGACTTACTCCTGAAGAAGCAGCTTCATATCTCTGGCAAGGAGAGGGGTCGTTTGTGGAGGAGCTTACTCAGTACATGGCACCTCATATGGAGGATTCCGTATTGAGTGATCTCAAGTTCAAGATTCACGACCATGATCCTTGCAGTTCTGATGATGCCGAGATGAAGCTCCGTAAATCTTTATTATGGTAGTCTTCATAACCTGAGGCTGTGTTTCAACATTGGAATATATTCCTTCCTAAAGTTTGTTCTCCTGACTTGTTTCAGGTTGCGGGACGAGGTCCGGAACCTTCCTTGTACTTATAATAGTCGGCATGATGCAGCCGCGGACTTAATACACATATATGCTCACACAAAATGCTTTTTAAGAATAACAGTGAGTATATTGGACTGGACTTGAAGCATCAAGCTGTTGTTTCAACTCTGTTAATTTATCTTTTGATTCACTTTTTCGTCCATTTCAGGAATACAAACCAGTTACTTCTCCTCCTGTATACATCACTCCGCTTGACCTTGGTCCAAAGTACGCTGATAAGTTAGGTTCAGGTGTTCATG
Source organism: Pinguicula primuliflora (assembly GCA_025802335.1). Taxonomy (NCBI): domain Eukaryota; kingdom Viridiplantae; phylum Streptophyta; class Magnoliopsida; order Lamiales; family Lentibulariaceae; genus Pinguicula; species Pinguicula primuliflora. The sequence goes on along the minus strand of JAOYMZ010051724.1, from coordinate 1,341 downwards.
AATATTGCAAGACGTATGGTGAGACTTATTGCTTGGGACAGCTGATATTTTGGTATAACCAAAATGCACACCCGGATGCAATTCTGGCAAAAGCAAGTCGGGGTTGCTTGTCTTTGCCCGACGTTGGTTCATTCTATGCCAAAGTCCAAAAGCCATCACGGCAACTTGTTTATGGTCCAAGGACATTGAAGTTTATGCTTGCTAGAATGGTGAGCTTCTTACCCTTTCTTTCGTGTCGTTACGCACTAGCCTCAAACGCTGTCTTAATAATTGATTTGTAATACATTTTGCTACTCCAACAACCCTCAGCCCTTCTTTCACCGCAAGCAACCCGGGCCATCTTCTTTCATTAGATTAATGACTGGGAGCAAGCCAATGATTTCTGCTGCCTTCAAAAGTAAATCACCACGTTCACATCTTATTTGCAGGAGAAGCTGCCTCATGGAGCTTGGCCGAAGGATAGAATATGGACATTCAAGGGCTCCCCTAGAGTTGTTGGCAGTCCAATGCTGGATGCCGTTTTAGACAACTCCGCGACCGACCGAGAAATGATACACTGGCTAAAACACAGACCTTCCATCTACCATGCCACGTGGGATAGGTGATTTTTCTGTTTTGCAGTTTTTTTTATGGATCTTTAGTGTCTCTATAGTTCTTGTAGATGGTCTGGCTACTGAATGTGTAGGCCATTCCTGGAAATGAGGTCTAATTCTTGTGTACAGTTAGTTTATCCAGTCTTTTCATTCTTTTAGGCCTTGTAATTTGTATTCATTCTTTGGGGCAATATAATATAATTAGCGCAGTGTTTCACTTTTGAGGAAAAGGGTTATTAGGAAATAGCAAAAGCAAAGGAAAGTTGTCATGCCCTCAACACTTTGGGCAATGGCAATCTGTCTGAGCCTTGAGTTTTGATATATATGTGTGTATATATATATGAGTTGTATGTATGTATCAGCTTTGGAAACTGTGGCTAGTGTGTGATACATCCATATATGTATCTGCTTTGCCTTGTGATATGGAGTGGTTTTGGTAACTGTGGCTGGTAGGCCAAGTGTGTATACTATTTGGTTATACTATTTTGAGAATTACTAAATATTGTGGATGTTTCAATAAAAATATATTTTGGTATAGACTATAGTATAGAATGAACTCATGTACTCGTGTGTACATTCTTTTTAGGCGTAGGAGGATCTGAAATTTTTAATACATTCATTACGTTATTGGTTAGGCCATTCACAAATGTAACCTTACCTGAAATTTATTTTAAAAAGTAATCTTTTAAAAAAATTTGCAAATGTAATCTCCATCTTTAAAAATAAATAAAAAATCAAATATATTTAA
>JAOYMZ010051713.1:0-13496 GCA_025802335.1 Pinguicula primuliflora | reverse complement strand
ATCGTTGGATCTGTGCTTCAACGGCCGAGATTATTTCACTTAAGTTTTTAAGTGAAATGATTTCGGCCATTGAAACACACATCCAACGGTCAATAATAGATTTCGACACCATAGTTAGTGTTCGGCACTATAAGGTCTGTACCAGAAAAAATTCTTATAGATATAATGATTGAACCGTTTTGTATGTAAGAGTTATCTGTAACTGTCGGTACTTACCTTTATATAAAGGGGATTACGAAGAAAAATAAAGACACAGTTTCATGGTCTTTTAATCTTCTCATTTAATTTCATGCAAAATTCTTGAGATTACAAGAAGTTATGAGCACAAATTGCTCTTCTCCATATCTTCTTTAGATCTCTTAAGATTTTAACGAGACAACTTTGACATACTTTAAAATCCTAAAGAATTCAATGAAAGGATCCAAAATTAAAAAAATATGTATACAAAAACTGATTCAATCAAAAGGGAATATTATAGATATAATGGTTGAACCATTTTATATGCAAGAATTATCCGCAACGGTTAATCCTTACCTCTATATAAAACAATTACAGAGAATAAGACACAATTTCACGTTATTATAATGTTCTCATTTTTTCACGTTATTATAATGTTCTCATTTTCTTTACTTTAGATTTGTTGAGATTATGCCTTGCTAAAAAAAAAGAATTGTTGAGATTACTTTAGAATTGTTGATGAAATCTGGTCTAATGTTTAGAAGGTAAACAATAGACAGAATGGGTCATAATGTAAATAGCCCACTATGTAAACTTTGACGTAAAAAGAAATAAAATCTTTACTTACACAAAAAAAATTACAATATTTAAAAAAGAATTTCAGCTTCAATTTTACCCACCGTGCGCCTCCGAGTGCTCCTGTCGCGTGTCAATGTCATACTGTGTGTGATGGTTAAAACACCCACGGCCACGTACTAAAATTTTCTCCGATCGTCGACCGCCTGAAGAAAGCCTGAGAATCTCAATTGTTCTGCAGTGCACCTGCTTTACTGATTCCTGCTGCTGAAAAAATTTTGGACAACTCAGGTATTCGTGCCCAGAGTGGGCAATTATTTGGAGTTGGAAGTGCGTAGTGAACTAGTGTCTTCTTCCTTGTTTGAATGGAGTTGAGGTTTGGCGTATCTTTAAGTTTGATTTTTGTATTAATTTTGATGTAAATACATCAAAATTAGACATCTTCTTGTTGCATAATCTCTTACGAACCAAGGAAGAAAGTTCCGTCGAATTAGATGTTTAGTGGAGATGGTATGCAATCTACAGGAGAATGAGTCTAATAAAAGTAGAAGCGCATACAATTTTGAATCTAATTCATAATTTTCTCTGATTTTCGACAACGTAAAGTTGTGGATTTATTACAGAGAGCGAAGTTAGCGCTATATGGAGGGGGAACTCTCCCCGAATAAGGAATCAATATGGTGAGATCTGGGAATAATAAGGGTCTGAATTGCGCTTACGATTTACGAATACCTGGAACTTCTTGAATTTTATACACTATAAACTAGGACACTCCTCCATTGCATCCGTTGCAACCGTAGGAAGTGTGTATCAACTTTCTTATGAAGAACATGGTTATTTGATGCCTTACATTCTCCTTCATCACCGATATGTAGTACATGCATACGCTCCTCGAGTGCATGAAATACAGAGGAAGAGAAGGGGAATAAGGTGTGGAACTGCAGAAGGGAAGATACAAGAGAAGCTCGTAAGAGGCATTTTTGGTAACTTGAAGTTCAGGGGCCTCTATGTTGTTATATTGATTCTTTGCAGTACATTTGATTGTTCGTTCTTGATTTCAAGATGCAAATTTATTGCTTAAACACTTGGATGCATGTGGTCAGTGGTGTAAGTACCTTTTTATTAATGTATTCAGACAGAGAATAAGGGTTGGTTGATTTACAATGTGTATAAATACCAAATTGATAACCTAGCACACATGCAGATGTTATAAGTTGTCAAAATCCTCCAAGTTCCAAGTTAGCAGGGGCTTGCATGACACTTGATATTCTAAACGTGCTCAGTTCGGATTTTTAATTCTCTTGTCCAATGTGTTATCTATGTGTATTTTTGTGCGTGATGTGTGTATCATATGCAATCAGTTGTCTCTTCAGAAGTTGATGTGGCTTTGTGGTTGATTTTTTCACAGGGATATAAAAAATTTCGTACTAGATGGTCAGGGATAATGCAACCAATTTGCCATTTAAAGTTGGAGATGAGGCAGAAGCCAAGACATTCGAGCAAGGATTTCGTGGTGCATGGTTCAGATGCAAGGTAATATGAAGTTCACATATAGCACGTTTGGTCAATTGTTTTAACCATGGTGGTAAAATATGTTTTGTTGCGTTGCGCGAGTTGAAGGACATATGCATCTTAAATTCGGCTTTCCTGCATGAAACTATCTGTGATACTTAGATATCACTATCTTCTATCAGATTCTGAAGATCTACAAGGAAAAGGGGCATATGGGACATATTCTAGAATATTATGACTTCCCTGATGAAAGTAAGCATTTCAGTTTAAATTGTTTATATACCTTTTCGGTTTCAGATTATTTGTAGCCTTTATTCCAGTTTCAGTCTTCAGATTTCTATTTAGCTGCTCCTGCAAGATTTTGGTTGCATGCAGTTTGTGTAGCTGATGATGGACCTCACTGAATTCACCAGAACAATATGAGGAAATAAATATTTTTTGATTTGACCAAATTATGGTCGAAGGTAGCATTTTTTGAATATTCAACTAATTTGGACTAGCTTTATGTTCCTGCAGAACCAGCTAGGACTATACTGTATCAGGTGCCCCCTTATTTTGTGGGCAAGAAGTATAAAGAACTCGTTGTACGGCCAAAGTACCCACCTATCTTTAACAGGGAACAAGTACCTGATACTAGTTTGATTACGGAGGTGACGGTAATTGTTGATGGTACATGGAAGGTTGGTGATTTAGTTGACTGGTGGACGACTGGCTGTTATTGGTCTGGGAGAATAATACAGTTATTAAGTAATAATCAGGCCCTGGTAATAATTCCTAGTTCTTTTCTTGTTATAATGTTAGTTAGACGAATTGTCTGAATTTGCTTCATTTTCACCAAGACCCTTATAGAGTATCTGTATAATTTGCCCATATTTTTTTTTCAGATGGAGCTCAAACGGCCTCCCATCGGCGAAGGCTCAGTTTATGAAGTTTTTTTCAAGGATTTACGCCCATCTTTAGATTGGTCTCCAGATCATGGGTGGGCGATACCATTCCAGGAAGATCAGAGTATTTGCCCTTGTGCTCGGCTTATTAAACCTATAAATCAAGGTGAGACCTAGCGGAAGGAAAAAATTAAAACCCAATTCATAACTTTCTTAGACATTCAAAGTACTCAGTGAATGATGGATGTAAAATATCTTATGATGTGTGGGTTGCTATGGGTATGACATTGTATTTACTTCGTCAAATGATATAAGTCACCTCAAGAAGTCACTTCAAACACCTTTTTACCTACCCACACACACATCCATGTTGGTGTGTGTGCTCATAGGTTGTTTGAGGTGTCTTTTTGAGCCTGATATCCCTCCTCATTTACTTCAACTCACCTATGCCCCAAATATGTAACCTGAGAGCTGCACCATTTGTTACTTTTGTATCTGTGGACTTGCGTCTTCACATGCTGGTCTCTTTAGGTGTGAGGTGCTCAAACGTATTTAATATTTTTTTTCTGGAAATTCTAGTTCATGATAGTAACTGTTCTAGGTTTCAGCATTATTTCTCTACTAGATCTGTTGAAATTTTTTGCAACAAACCTTGTTGTGTTTTCATCTAACAACGGACCTGACTCTGAGTATTGCAGTTACTGGCCAGCTTCGAGTTATGGATAATCAGAAAGCTAATCAAGAAACCCAGGCTGGTCGAATGACTGGTGGATCATTGATTCCGCATTTCTCTCCGAATGAAATGCCCTCCAATTCCTTCGCTGTTTCAGATGAATTGAAGAGCAAAGAAAAAGCAGAGATGGATGAACAGCTTCTTCCCCAAGAAGGGAAGACTGCACGGGAAGAAAGCAGGATCGTGGATCTTGGAGATAACATCAGCGTCAAAACGATTCCAGGGGCTGACATTGTGGAGGGAGGCCCCAACTTTACTAATCCCTTCAAGAGGGGCAGAGCCGGCGCTGCTCTTAATTCCAGCAACTCCAACACGATTGAAGCCGCAGTTTTGGATTTGCAGCAGTCTGTAAAGAAGGTTAAATGGATCCAGACAATATTGCTGAATCTGAATGGCATATCCTCTTCCACCACCCTTCCTCATGGATGGGTATTTGTGCCACCCAGCCATTCAACTGATGAGCCTGAAAGCTCGGAAGCAAAGTAACATCGCTTGATGGATAATGGTCATAGTAGTTTTGCTCCTACGAAAATGTAAGATTTTTTTTGCAAAAGTTGAGATGTGCATACATCAATTCTACCAGCTGTTAGGTTCACTAGTTTTGGCTATGTTGTGACTTGTGAGCGGATATGGTTGTAGTTATGAGAAATGCATTTGTCTTCAAGCAGATGTGCTTCCTGCCAGAATGAGAATGGTATACAGTAGTCGCTGCCAGGACGCTTTATGAGAAATGCATTTGTCCCAAGGATTTGATTCTTTTTCAGAAAAGAAGGATACTTGCCTCGTCACTTCTCCTGCAGAAGGAGACTTGTCTAATCCATTTTCCAAAAATAGGTTGAAGAAGAAGACAAATAGAGGAAAATAAATTACATCTTTATCCCTCGGTCAAATGGTGGAAATGATCCATTTGAACAATTCTCATGTGATGAAATGGCACAAGGGCAGACCTATAAATAAGTTGGGTTTTAGAAATATCAAAATCGGTCCCGGGCTAACCTTGAAAATTCTTGGGATCGCAAAAATCGGCACCGGGCTAACAGTTTCGCCAGTGAAATTGGGTTTGATTTATGCGAACATGGGCAAAATTCTGTTTTTCCTTATAGACATGAAAACAGAAATAATTCTGTTGGGCCCAAGTATTCTGGTAGAGTTAATTTTGCTGGGCCCCAAATTAATGTTGTTGGATCCGAAAAAATTACAGGAAATGAGGTACAGATTAATTCTGTTGGGCCAAAAAGGAATGATAAAAATTCTTGAATTTTTGACTGCGGTGTCACCGATACAATTACGTATGATTTATCGGATATTATTCATGTGCAGGATTCTAAGAAAGTTTCGGACGGCTAATGACGTGTTTGCCCTTGTAAAAGGAGCCAGTGTTATTGATATGTCTTCTTCTCTACGATTGCCAAACTACTTATATGTGTCTTCGTTATCCTACAAGCTGTTATCTATTAGTCATGTGTCAAAGGATCTTAATTGTGTGGTGATGATGGACCCACCTTTCTATGTTTTACAGGATATCCGTTCGAGGAGGATAATTAAGCATGACACTGAGAGATATGACTTGTACTATGTCAACGACGTAGACTCGATGCAGAAGGACATTCTTGACCCAAGTTGGCTGTGACACTGACGTCTTGATCATTCATCCCATAAATACCTTAGCCGGTTATTTTCTCAATCTTCTAGTACACCTTTGAACTATGAAACCCATATTTTAGTAGGCATTCATTTCCTCCTTCCAATACTAGTGTTCCTCAAAATTTTTCCTAGGTACATTCTGAGGTCCTACACCGTCAGTTGGGGCGGAAATTTCGTTATTTCGTCTTATTTATTAATGATTGCTCAAGGATGACATGGATTTATTTTCTCTGTGATAAATTGACGTGTTTGGAAAAAATTTCTAATTTTATCGCATGATTTTTAGTCAGTTCAAAACCAAAATCTAAATTCTTTGGTTGGATAATGAGGGGAATTTATGAACCAAAAAAATGTATGATTTTTGTTCTGAAAATGGGATGTTACACCAAACATCATGTTCCTATGCCCCCCAACAAAATGATGTAGCAGAAAGAAAAAATCATTTTCTCCTTGAAATTACTCTAGCACTTATGTTTGAGTTTAAGGTTCCAACAGATTTTTGGCCTGAGGCTCCATCCACAGCCACATATCTTGCCAATCAATTTTCCACCCATATTTTGAATTTTTGTACTACTATCTAAACTTTATCTGAACATTCTCATGTGCCTCCACCCTTAATTCTCACTCCACGTATCTTTAGGTGTTCAGTGTATGTTCACGTGCCTTAAGTGAACAGGTCAAAATTTGACCCATGTGCCGAGAAATGTATTTTTGTGGGGTATGAGAAGTCTCGGAGGGGATATTGATGATATAATCCTCTCACCCACCGATTATTTGTTACCATGGATTGTGATTTCGTTGAGACAGAGTACTTCTATCGCACACCGACCCACTCAAGGAGTCATAGGGAGATACATGAACACGCTGACATCCTTGAGTGGTTAAGCCCTTTCTCTAGCAAGTAGGCACATTCTCCGATTGTGCCTCACACACCACCGTCAGTTCCCCCATCTTTACTTCCATCCACATCATCTCATATGCCTCACGTACAGATACTGCCTGAGCTTATCCATGAGTCAGGTAGACCACTCGCTCCAGAGCACGACACTGGCATGGTATAGTCAAACCTAGCAGAGCAACCTCAAATTTCTACTTTGATGGATACTCCAGTAAGTGCACTATCTCCTCAGCCAGTTGATTTTATAGATATTAAGCAGTCTGATCATGATGCAGGATCTCAGTGTCCTGTCACTCCTATTCGAGTTCTCCCAGATCCCCGAAAGAGGTTCACTCCTGAGCATGATCCAAAGACTAAGAAGTACCTCATTGTTGATGTCGTGAGGGAGAGCATGTCTGCATCTGCCCAAGCATTTGTTGCTGCAGTTTATAGTGAGGATATTCCTCGCAATGATAAAGAAGCATTACAGATTCAAGAGTGGAGACGGACTATGGAGATAGAAATGAGTGCCCTTAACAAGAATGAAACATGACACATATGCGTTATGCCTCCGGGAAAGAAGACTGTTGGTTGTCGATGGGTTTATACCATCAAAAGAAAAGTAGACAGTACGATTGAGAGATTTAAAGCTCAACTAACAGTGAAAGAATATACTCAGGCATATGGAGTTGACTACTCAGAGACCTTCTCTCCAGTGACCAAACTAGATACTATTCGAGTTCTGTTTTCACTTGTAGCTAACTTCGATTGGCATCTTCACCAGTTCGATGTGAAGAATGCTTTCTTGCATGGTGATCTATCTGAGGAGATATATATGGCTCCACCACCTGGTTTCTCATCTGGATTTCGTTCTCATGAGGTGTGCAGGCTGAAGAAAGTACTATACAGTCTGAAGCAATCACCGAGAGTCTGGTTTGGCAGTTTCTCTGTTGTTATGAAGAAATGTGGATACTCTCAGAGTAACTCCAATCACATATTATTTCTGAAGCATTGAGCCCAAGGTATCACATGGCTTATTATCTATGTTGATGACATGGTCATTACAGGTGATGATATTGATGAGATTGAAGAGTTAAGAATGAATCTTTTTCGAAGGATCTGGGGATGCTGAAGTGCTTCCTTGGTATTGAAGTAATACGATCTAAGTATGAGATCTATATATCTCTGCGGAAATATATTCTGAACCTTATTGCAAAGACTGGACTTTTGGACTGCATGCCAACTGACACACATATGACACTTAATCATGAATCAAAGATAGTAGAGGGAGCTGATTCGACAGATACAAGCAGATACCAACATTTGGTTGGAAAGTTGATCTATCTGGCACATACACGACCGAATATTTCATATGTTATGGGGTTTGTCAATCAATTTATGCTCAATCGCCATAGGATCACATGGGGACAGCCATGTGGATTCTTAGGTACCTGAAAGGATTACCTGACATCGGGATCCCATATAGTAGACATGGATACTTGCAAATTGAGGTTTACACTGATATTGATTGGGCAGGAAGCTCCATGGATACATGGTCTACCTCAGGATGCTTTACCTTTGTTGGAAGTAACCTAGTCACATGAAGGAGAAAGAAACAAAAGATGGTGACAAGGTCGAGTACCGAAGCAGAGTTTAGGGGCATCGCCAAAGGAGAGACTGAAGTTTTGTGGCTTGTTAAGCCGATGACTAAGCCTGATTTTCCGCCTAAACATGCATGCCCATTGATGTGTGATAACAGGGCAACCATCCATATATCTGAGAATCCAGTTCAGCATGATCGGACTAGCATGTTGAGATCGATCGTCACTTCATCAAGGAGAAGCTTGAAGAGAAGATTGTGACTCTCCTGTTTGTAAGATCTGAAGATCAGTTAGCAGATATATTGATGAAAGCTGTTAATGGTCGATCATTTCATGATATGTTATCCAAGTTAGGTGTCGGATGTCCACCACCTAACTTGAGAGGGAGTGTTAACGAAAGGATTTGAAATATCTCGTGATCCCTAAATTATAGGGATCACTTCCCTAATTGTAGGGATATACTTAGCATGAGGTGTGTGAAGTTATAACTATATATACATGTACAAGTTAAGGAATATAATACAAGAGAAAATTTTCTCCACATCTTCTCTAGTCTTCCGCTTATTAATCCCTCTATAGATAATTCCTTCATGATGAGTATAACCCATAGCTACTAAAAGAGCTTTAAACGAAGGGAGTCAAAAGCCATAGCCATGTACCTAATTTTCATAAATTTTCTGCTCGGGGACACTACAAATCAGACAATTGGTTTTACCACCCGAATTTTAATCTTGACTATACGATTTTAATCCGACAATCAGGATTAAAATACATATTAAAGCTCCAGACGTGCGGGTCATGGTACGAGTTATAACCCATTCCATGATACGACCCATGTCCCTAAATTTAATTGGCCAAAAATTGGAGAAAAAAAAAACGTGACCAAAATTTTCCTTTAGAACTTGGCGTTCTTGAGGCTCCCTGACTGAAAAATACTCCAGCAATTTGGTTGTCCAGATTCTGAGAAATTTTAACATCAAAGAATCCAACCCTCATACTAGATTCAAGCTAACGTATTTATTTGATTCTTAAACTCTCGCTAGATGCTAAGATTAGTTCAAATTGAAGGTGTTTGATTTGATCCCTGAGTGAGTGATTTTAGTGTACATACTTTTTCCAGTGAATAATGCTGAAACTTTTGGTCGTCTCTATGTGCATAGTGCTAAAACTTTTGGTCGATTTGATGATATGTTTTTGCTAATTTTCCGAGGGATAGTTCATGATTTAAGCCTTATTTCATGATTTAGTTAGTTTCATGATATTCCAACAGTAATGTGCCTTATTTAATGATTTAGTTTGTTTCATAATATTCCAACAGTAATGTTACATGACTTACTATTGCTAGTCTTCTCTTAACAATTTGTATATTCTGCCTATGTATAAACCAAACCAAACCAAACATACCCAGTAAATCTCACCCTTAGGCAGGGTCTGGGAAGGGTAAGATGTAGCAATAATATTCCCACCACTCAACAAGATGAAATGCGATTAGATACATCCTATCCACTAGTATGTGTCTATGTATATAGATATGTATTCAAATGAGAATGAAGCACCAGTCGAGAATGAGGATACCACTCCATTACAATCATATATTCCTCGAGTTTGGCCTGCATTAATACCAAGAATAGGACAAACATTTAAAAGTTTGGAAGACACACACCTCATTTACAACAACTATGCTAAGGATGACGATTTTAGTATGCGTATAAATGATAGCAAAAAAAGAAAGGGTGTTATAACTTGGAGGGAGTTTATTTGTAGTAAGGAAGGGGTGAAGAAAGAACTTCTAATGCAAAGTAGACAATGTCGATGGGGGTTAACACGAGAAAATTGTGATGCTAGATTGGTAGTTAGTTGGGATCGAGAACATGAGTAATATGTCGTGACCATATTTGATGATGCTCATAGCCACTCACTCACAACACCGAAAAATGCTCACTTATTAAGGTCTCACCGAAAGATAACAAGGGTAAAAAATAGTTTAGTGGACCAACATCAACTATCAAACATTCTCACATGTCAGCAAATGAGTGTTTTACAGATCGAAGCAGGTGGGACATAAAATGTGAGATTCTTGCTGTGAGATCTATATATTGCAAGGAGGGATGCTCGGAATATGTTGGAAGAACAAGATACTGAAATGTTGAAAGAGTATTTTGAAAAGCAGATTAGAAACAATTCTGAATTCAAGTTTTCAATAAAGCAGTATGAAGATGGTAGGTTGGTACATTGTTCTTGAGCAACTGCAACTTGGAGACAGTTGTACCAGTATTTTGGTGATGTTGTTGTGTTTGACACAACATTCAACACAAATAGATACTCGCTGATCTTTGCTCCAATCATAAGTGTTAATCACCACAGATAAAATACACTATTTGGTTGTGCCTTCTTAAGTGATGAGAAAACAGAATCATTTCAGTGGCTTTTCAAGGAATGGTTGACAACAATTCCGGTAGGTCCATCAAAGATGATTATCACTAATCAAGATGTTGCAATGACCAAAACATTTACTACTGTACTCTCTGATACATGCCACACATATTTAGTATTCATGCATCATTAATTTAGCTTGTTTGTTGGTAATGTGACACTTTTTTTTTATTAGTTTTCGAAGGTATTGTATTTGATGTTCTCATGAAGTTTCTTGAAAAGCTTGGCCCAAAAGCATACAAAGAATTATCCACATATCTCAAAGACTTTATATGGAAATTGAGACTCCGGAAGGATTTGAAGAGCAGTGGATTCCTGTGGTGGAGAAATATGGTTTGACAGATAATGAATGGTTGGATTCCCTATACAAGATTTGAGCATAGTAGGTTCCAGCCTACACAAGGAGCATATTTTCTGTCGGCATGACCAGTAGTTGGAGGGCGGAAAACACGCATTCTTTCTTTAAGGAAGTATGTGTCTCGCAGAAATTCTCTGTGAGACTTCATTACCAGATTAAAAGAGGATGTGAAAAACTGAGAGAAAATGAGCAGATGTTGGATCAGGTGGATTTGTGTGAAAAGTCAGTGTTGAAGACACCACTTCTTGTTGAGGATTCTATGAGGGACTTATATACACGGGTCATATTTTTCAAGTTTTAGGATGAAGTTTTCGAGTGTCTTTGCTATATAGTTGAAGCCACAACTGAAGACGATGATACTTTCCAATATACAGTGAAACATATTCAACAGTTACATGGTAGAATACAAGAAGTAAAGGTTGGTAAATTAACGCAGAAAATCACATGTAGTTGTGAAACGTTTGAGTGTGAGAGAATTTCTTATCATCACGTGTTGGCATATTTATTCAAATCAAACATTTTTGAGTTGCCTGATCAGTTCAAAATGCATAGGTGGATACAATTGTCAAAAATGGAGAGAATCAGACATGATTTAGATAGCTCTATGGTAGGCAATTCTTTCTTATTAACAAAGAGCCATTGTTTACTACAACGTTTTTCTAGGTTAATTGATGATGACATTATAAATGATTCAAGAACCATAATTCTCGAAGATGGAATTGAATTGATTGAACAACAATTTCTTCTTAGTCCAACAACACCTGAAGGTGTGACTGGTACCCAAATAAGTGCAGCTTCTCAACCTTTGCTGCTATTTGGAGGTTGGTTGTTCATACTTTTGGAGCCTAGTTTTATTGTTTGGCACCTGTTTTTGCTGCTGTTTCGGTCCTGTTTTTGTTGTTGTTTGGGATGCTTGGATTCTGTCTGTTTGATGCAATTTTGCTTACTGACGTTTGCTGCTTGTCTACTGTTACTCGTGTTCGAGAAGTCGGCCATAACCGAGAAAGCGACCCAATTTGAGCCTAAACAGCATGGTAGGGCGGCAAAGATGGTGAGGTGTCCGCCCCATCTGATAAGGCGGCCACCCCATCCGATAAGGCAGCCGCCCCGTTCGATTTGGGCGCCAAACGGCGCGGTAAGGCGGGCAGCCCTACTTGCCGAATTATGGGTTTAGGATAAACCCAAAAAAAATTTATAATTATTATATTTTTGAACAAACTTATGCTTCGAGTTTTAAAATTAAAACCCATAAAATAAAACTCAAAACCCAAAATCCTCAAAATGGGCCATAATGGGTGTGCAGGAAAAATCCTTGGGAGGCTTTCTTATTTTTAGGTAGGAATGACAATTTGGACTCGCCTGGCGGGCACCCTGAACCCGTCCCGCCCTGTAGGTGAGTCTGGAACAGGGGTGGGTGACCCACCCCGCCCATTTAATTAATATATAAAGTATATGTAAATATTTTTTACTTTTATTTATACATTTTTTATACTTAAACATTATTTTTTAAATATTTTTTAATTTTCGCAAAAATTAATATTTATTTTCGGGTTCGGATCGGGTTTAACCCGACCCGACCCGCTGACCCAACCTCCATGGAGCGGAGCGGGTCCGGATCGCCCCGCCATCAGGGTGGGGCTGGTCCAGATCCTACCCTAGGGTCAGTGGGGCAGGTCTGGGGCGGCTCTGACCCACCCCGCCTCGCCCCATTGTCATTCCTGTTTATAGGGGGAAGAGTGAAATTCCCCCTTTTAAACTTCCGCTATTGGACATTTGCAGTTTAAAAGGGAAAACTCAACTCTTCCCCCTATAAATAAGAGAGCCTCCCAAAGATTTTTCTCTCAAGTTAAGAATTTAAATTAAAAATGTAGTTGGTATTATAAAAAAACAGTTATAAAATTAAAAAAATAATTATGAACCCACCTAATATATATACAATACTCAAAATCAAAATTCAATACTCAAAATCAAAATCCATCTATCGTGTTTTCCAGATGAACGACGAACCCTACCTTTTTTGTGTTTGCGAATTCATCTTCAAATTCGACGAATTCATAGATTGGATTGCAGATATATGCGGTTCTGCTATCTAGGTAAGTTTTATGTGATCGGCTCTTTTTTGTTTGAAATTTTTGGTTCGAAATTGGTTCGTTTCTTGTTTTGATTTCGTGAGATCTTGTTCGAAATTGGTTTGTATTGTCAAATTCAGTGTGTTTTCGTAAAATTCGTGAGTTGGTGTTCATTCATTTGTTGTGCTCTATTTTACAAATTCAGTATCAGGCAGGGTTTTCGTGATTTTCGATAGGTATTTTGGAGACTAGGAAGACGTGATCATTACATCACTAGTTATATTCAAGATTATATTGTTGATGACATTTTTATACATGGCGCTGTTTTGTTTATGACAATTTGAGAACGCTGCATATGACTTCAGTTTCATGTGAATTCAGACATTATGACTTCAGTTTCATTATGAAAAATATGAGAACGCTGTTTTGTTTTATTTGTTTTTCCAGAGGTCTGATAAACACAAGAATTTCTGGACTGTCTTGACTCTACTTTCAATCTTAGATTCACTCGACCATGTGCAGAACCCTGAAAGTAAACGAACGTGCTGCCCGGATGGAATTAGGTATAGCTTAATTCAGCGTCTACCTAAACAAGTAGAATACTTGAACAAGTTGGTCTTGGGAAATGATAT
>JAOYMZ010051702.1:0-13925 GCA_025802335.1 Pinguicula primuliflora | reverse complement strand
CTTTCCAAATCGATTCCTGTTATTTTCCAAGATATATAATATCTATTGATGATGGATTTCTGCAACTCCCACACTCAACCTTAGCTCACGTAAGGCATTTATTTGACAATTTAACCTGGGCCATTGATTTTTAAATTGATGGCCCAGATCTTACATCTCGCAAATAATGTCTTGTCTTGCAGGTAGGTAGTTAGCAGGAGAAAATTACTCAAGATAAAGGTATGTGAAATGAAAGTCCATTGGAAGGAAATTTTTTATCCAACCGACATTAAGATTTCTTCATACCAAAGAAAATGATAACCGACATGACTGTTTACTTCTTGTGAAGGAAAGTCATGGGTCGCTTAATTTGACTTTTAGGCCAATAAAGAAAAGTAATTTCAGCCTAAACCAAACCAAACTAAAGTAATTTCAGCCTAAACCAAACCAAACTAAAGTAATTTCAGCCTAATGTAATTAATTTGGGTTGGGCCTAAGAGGTTAATGAAGATTAGGCTATTGGGCCTAAAAAGGTAAGTTAATGTTTTGGGTTTCATCCAATTAAATATTAAATTGCAAATTGGGCCATTAAAAATCTAGGCCCAATACGCAAAATAAATTTATGACCCATTTATTTTTCTTTTTTACCACTAAAGGTTATTGGGCCGTTGGGCTTATAAAGAAATATAAGAGAATTATTGGGCCATTCATTTGTACAACCAATATTTTGGGTTGTTAATCGGGTTAGACTATTTTAATTAAATGGTTTGGGCCTGAATTAATTTGGGCCGGAGTTAATTAATTAAATAAAGTTGGGCCTGTCCATTAAGAAAAATTAATTAGCCCAATTGATTATTGACTTGTTTATTATATGACACGTGTGCAATTCCTTTGTGGCTATGAGGTGCACACAATTATTGACTGTTCATTAATTGATGGACCTAAGATTATTTATTTCTCATTTCGAGTCCATTATGATATATTGAAGTTCATATTTCATTCATTCTTATTGGGTATGTAAGTCAAGGCCCAATACTTTAAGATCTATTCGTAATATAACAATTTATGCTAAGCACTTATATTTTATATTGTTATATGACTATCGAATATGTCGATTATGCAATTAAATATTATGGGATCTTGTTTCTGCCTGAATGGAGAATTTAGTAAATTAATTTTTGAGTACAATCACCAAAGTGATATATTCAAAGGTTAATATAAAGATTCTCATATTGTATTTCAGGATTTTGTTTTCAAAGTGTATAATAATTTACCCAAAGGAAATTATTGTGTATCTTGCTATATTGATATCAAGGTTGGATCGAGATAGAAATAAATTTGAGGAATCAATTACCCAAAGTTGGTTGACCTCTTCGGGATTGTTAATATCTCATGTCACTTGATAGTGAGAATTTCTATTCGCGTGTTGTATTTTCTCCCAAAGGGGATATATAATTATGCATTGAGTTCACCATATTGTTTATGCTTATATTGTTTGAAGCATATATGCCCATAATATTTACATATTGCATTTTGATGGCAAAAACAAGTTATAATTGATCTTGTAGCATCTGATATTATACACTCATATATTGCCGTGTTGATCATCTTGAGATTATACACTCATATATTGCCGTGTTGATCATCTTGAGATTATAGGATACTCTGATGCTGACTTTGTTGGATGTTCAGATGATCTGAAATTCACATCTAGGTATGTATTTATGTTGGCTGAAGTAGCAATATTGTGTTAAAGACCTATTATTTTAAAGTAACGTATGCAGAGTATATTCACATCTAGGTCTTTTGGAATCTCCTAATGTATTTGATTAGTGGGAGTCTCATAATGATATTGTAGACTTCATGATCTGAGTTTTTTCAAATACTGGATACATGCATATTATATTCATATTTCATAACTCTATATGATTATGTATCTATGTTGTCATATTGTCTGGATAGAGAAATCTTGAAAATTGATTTTTGCGTGTTTTCACCAAAGTGATTCATTCAAAAATTAATTTAAGAGATTTCTCATGTTGTATTTAGAGTTATTGTTTTCAAGGTATATGATGATTTTCCCAAAGGAATTCATTGTGTATCTTGATATGTTGATTCTCATTCAGAGTTACTGTTTTTAAGGTATATGATTATTTTCCCAAAGAAATTCATTATGTATCTTAATATGTTGATCAGATGTTCATGTTGTTTAGAACACCATGTTGATTTGGCTATCTTATATGAATATATATCCATGTTGTTTCATATAAGACTTGATGTTACTCCTATATCTTCTGTTGGACATATTTTTGATAAGATATACGAGGGAACCATTGATGTATCTCGGCCTGTTGTTTTAGCAAAGAGTTTTGCACGCATATTGATTATCCTCTTCATTTTGTGGTCAGAAGAGTTGTAATCAATGGTTCTGATTTCTTCTGCTCATGTGGTCCTTTGAGCATGTTGTGGAGAAATCATTTTGTAGAAGTTGGATCATCTTCCTTTTGTTGATTGAAGAGATCATATTGACAACTTCTAGATTTCTCGAGCCTATATTGACCCAGTCATTTCGTTGAAAAATCGATTTCTCAAGCCTCTGTTGTTATTAAGGCATTAGTTGAGAAATCATGTTGAGGACTGATATGGAAAATGGCAATTGGATCACATGTTGTTGCTATTTTTCCATCTACACTACCACATTGAATTCATGTCGGCAGAGTTGATATCATTTGTGGTTATGGGTTGGTTAAACGTCGTTAAATGGCATGAAAATTGTCATAGCTCAATGATACCTAATTCTGTATTGGATCGGATTTTGAGAATGGGATATTGTTGAATCCATGTCAAATGTGCACATATCGATTGACATACAATTAATATTGCCCAAGTGGGAGAATGTTAGAAATCTTTCACATTTTATGGGCTTCTATTAATCGTTATTTGATTCATGTTGTTGGGCTTGATTTGTGATCATATTGTAAGCCCAGTATCTCATAGTACAAAGTGGATGACAGCTGGTGTAGACCTGTTTAGTTGGTCCAATCCTTAATGGGTAGGATTGTGGGTCTAACATTTTGTTATTGGGCTAAGTCCCTCCTCCTATCTATTCAGTTTTGACGATAGATCTTGGAGAAGAAGACTTCTCTCTCACCAGGTTTCTCTCTTGGCTTTTCTTTCACGACGTTTTTCATCCCACAAGATTCAGGTATGCTTTTTGCTGCGTAGTTTTCGTCTCAATATATTCACAGAGCTCATAATTTATTTCAACAATGATGGTCACGGCGCTGGTCAGAGGAATGACTGCATGCTCACTTTCTTCCGGTAGCACCAGCTGCAGCTTGGTTTGGGATCGAGATCGCCGGCGGCGTACTCTCACTTTAGGAGATAGCATTGTTAGTCAAGTGAGTGATTGAGGGAAGAATGTGTAAATGACATCAATCATACACCTATCCTACTTATCCTACCTAAGGTAGGATAAGAAAGAAGTCAAAAAGAAGAAGTTGCAGTCTCTTGTTTTAAGGGATTACAACGACTTCCATACCCCAACATTTATTGTATGTATTACCGTATGCCTTGTATGTCCATATATGTAATGAACATGAAAGATAGAAAACAGAAGGAAAATTGAGGAGAAAATTTTCCTCTCCAAAACATGTTTCAACATGGTATCGGAGTGAGTTCATCCTGCATAATCTTCATCTACCTTATTCCAGCAAATATGTCGATGATGACCAATCAATCGGCGTTTGCAGAAGCAGTGAAAGTACTTGGACAACAGTTGGCCGAGACACTTTTGGAATTTTGTGAGTCAGCAAGAAATTGACAGAAATCAAGAACCATGTTTTTAGTATGACGGTTTGGGTGAAGAACCAAACAGGCCACCACATTCTATGGGTCCCGAGTTGGGCTGAACCCGACTCATCACCTTGTACCTGCTAGATCTGAACCACCATCATACCCTGCCGCATCCACCGCAGCATGCCATAATACCGACGGCAACCGGTCAGAATCATCCATATTGGAACAGGACTCATCATCTCGAAATTCTGACAATTGTGAGGTTGGGAGTCACCGATGGCGGACCACGGCCAAATCTCGAAGTATCCGACGAGACTAGAATCGCGGCAACCCTGTGGAACCAATTTTTAGAAACACGAGACGACAGCACGGGGCGACGGGTCTAGAAGTGAAATCCGAACGAACAAACAAAAATTCACGGCCATCAGGAGGCGACGACCTGATGCGCGTAAAGTTTTATAGCGAGAGACAAATATTGGTGAAGGAGATGACCAGATTTGTATAGTTGCTTCAAAGTCACGAGGATAGGAGATTCTTAAAGTTTCAAAAGTTGCAGCTGGACAAAAACAAGGGTTTCGAGTGGTAAATGAACAGTGGGGAAAATTATCCTTCTATTAATAGTGGAGCACGTTTCATTCGTTCGGAATGTTTCGAAAATTTCGACAAACATTTATCATCTATTAATGTTTGTTTTCAGAGTGGTGAAAAAAATTCTAATTGAATTTTTTACTGTGGAGCAACAGATACAATCACCTATGTTGCTACTAATATGGTGACTAGACATAATTCACGGAAAAGTCATATTCAAACGACTAATGGCAACTGTGTTCCGGTTAAGGGATCTGGAGCGATTGATATTATGTCGACCCTTAAGCTCTCTAACTGTTTATATGTTCCTTCATTATATCATAAATTGCTCTCCATTAGTCATATTACTAAAGAATTAAATTGTACGATGACGATGTATCCCTCATTTTGTGTATTATAGGATATTTGAATGAAGGAGATCATTGGGCGTGGCACCGAGTGCTGGGTTATATTATGTGGATGAGATTTCTGTTGCTGGGGACGCACTTAATGTCCGAAGTGGTTGTTATGGAAAGGGATTGTTGTGGCAAAGGAGATTGGATCATCCATTTGATGGGTACCTTTAGAAACTATTCCCTAAACTCTCTGATCTTCCTATTAATTGTGTTTCCTGTGCACTTTCTAAAACTCATAGAACATCTTTTCATATGAGTGTCTCTTCTCATACTTCTTTTGCACTAATTCATTTTGATGTATGGGGATACGTACCTATTATTGGAGGGGAGATTTTAAGTATTTTATGTTATTTATTGATAATTGCACCCGTATGTCCTGGACTTATTTTTTGAAAAATAAATCTGAAGTATTTGATAAATTCCTACACTTTTATCGGTTGGTTCAAAATCAATTTGGGGTATCTCTCAAAATCTTTCGGTCTGACAATGGAGGGGAGTTTGTGAATCATTCTATGACTAGCTTTTTTACTCAGAATGGCATCATTCACCAAACTTCTTGTCCCTACACCCCTGAGCAAAACAGAGTGGCAGAGAGAAAAAATCATATTTTATTGGAGATCACTAGGGCAATTATGTTCAATTCGTGTGTACCTACATTTTTTTGGCCTGAGGCTGTTTCCACGACAACTTCTTGGTAAATCATCTCCCTACCGAGGTACTCAAACTTCAGACCCCCCTTCAGGCCTTATTATCTTATCATAAAATGTCATCATACCTTACTATTCTCCATGAGTATTTGGGTGTTTTGTATCTGTCCATATTTCTAAGGGGTATCGTACTAAGCTGGAAGCATGTGCACTTAAGTGTGTCTTTGTGGGGGTATGAGGTTCATTAAAAGGGATATAAGTGTTATGATCCAGTCTCCAGACAGGTGTTCACGACTCTTCACTGTGATTTTGTGGAGTTTGAGTTCTATTACCAAGGCACCCAATCAAGGCGTCAGGAGGTGAGTCGTATGATATATGACCCACTTGATTGGATTACTCCATCATCAGTTACTGGTACACAGCCTTCCCCGCCGCGCTTTAGTGAGTCTTCATCGCTGGATATCGAGGTTAGAGGCTTTGGCTCCTCTCCTGTTGTTGTTGATTGTCACTTATCTCATCAGGATGCTTCTAGTATTATTCCTATGCAGACTATACCTGAGGTTGCTCCTGAGGTTGACATTGATACTATGAGGCCGACACGAGTGTTGCCCGATCACAGCACTCGTGGAGTTTCGGCTCAGAAGTATTTACCGAATCATATTTCTAGCTCCCAGTGATATCCATTGGCTAACCTATTCAATGGGAGAGAATCTGAGTCAGCAAAAGCATTTATTTCAGTTATATATTGAGAGGAGCTCCCAAGGAGTGTTGAGGAGGCATTGTTTATACCTGAGTGGAAGCGGACCATGAAGACGGAGATGAGTGCACTGGAGCAGAATCATACTTGGGAGATGTGCCGGTTACCTGAAGGAAAAAAGCAATTGGGTGTAAGTGGGTGTTCACGATAAAGAGGAAAGCTGATGGATCAATTGAAAGATATAAAACAAGATTAGTAGCTAAGGGTTACACGCAGACTTATGGGATTGATTATTGTGAGACATCCTCACCGATGGCCAAAATTGATACAATTTGAGTATTGTTCTCTATTGCAGCTAAAAAGGATTGACCACTTTAACAATTTGATGTGAAGAATGCTTTCTTGTATAGTGATCTGAATGAGGAAGTCTATATGGAGGGTCCTCCTGGGTTATCACAAAATTTATTGCCAAAAGAAGTATGTCGGTTGAAGAAAACTCTCTATGGATTGAAGCAATCCCCTTATGCCTAGTTTGGCAGATTCACTCTTGCTATGAGAAAGTATGGATATGTGCAGAGTAATTCAGATCACACGTTGTTCCTGAATAAAAGAGATGGTAAGATAACTTGTCTTATCATATATGTTGATGACATAGTGACAGGTGATGATGGAGTGGAGATGAAAGAATTGAAGCAAAACTTGTTCAATGAATTTGAGATGAAAAATTTGGGAATACTGAAATACTTTCTCGACATTGAAGTGATGAGATTGAAGTTCGGAATTCATATATCTCAGAGGCAGTATATTCTGGATCTGTTGGGTGAGATTGGATTATTGAAGAGTCGACCTGTTGATTCTCCCATGGTACCGAACCATGGCCTCAAGATAGTGGATGGTGCTGAGGGTGCAGACAGATAGAGATATCAGCATCTCGTGGGGAAACTGATATAGACCAGATATAGCCTATGCAGTTGGAGTGGTGAGCTAGTTCATGCACACGCCACAGAGAGAACGCATGGAGGCAGCCCTGAGGATTGTCATGTACCTCAAGGGCACCCCTGATAATGGAGTGATATTCCAGAAATATGGACACTTGATGATAGAGGCTTATACAGATACTGATTGGGCAGGAAACCGCATTGACCAGAAATCCACCGCGGGCTACTTCACATTTGTAGGTGGAAATTTGATTACATGGAGGAGCAAAAAGCAGAAAGTAATAGCATTATCGAGCGCTGAGGCTGACTTCAAAGGAATTGCAAGAGGGGTGACTGAAGTGTTGTGGTTAAGGAAAGTGTTGACTGAGTTGGGTTTCTCACCTGAGCAAACTTGTCCATTGAGATGTGACAATAAAGCTGCTATACATATATCAGAGAATCCAGTTCAACATGATATGACGAAATATGTGGAGATTGACTGACACTTCATTAAAGAGAAGTTAGAGCATGGAGTTATCACTCTTCCCAATATGAGATCAGAAGATCAGCTTGCAGATATGCTGACTAAAGCAGTTGCAGGACGATCGTTTCATGATGCAATGTACAAGTTTGGCATTGGATCATTACCCAACTGAACTGGAGTGTTAGTCAAGTGGGTAATTGCAGGAATGATATAGCTCACGAATTTCTCTTACGAATTGTTCACTAATTCTACCACGTCATTCCATATTTTTAAAATAATAAGTATTGTAGTGAAGTTTCTCTTCCCTCTCGTATATCTTCCTTACACGATTTCTCTTCTCAAAATTCAAAAACTTACATGTATTTCTCTTCCTCTAGTATCTCTTCCTTACACGGTTCCTCTCGTATTTCTTCCTTACATATTCAAAAATTGGAATGACCCAGAAATCCATTTTATCTTGGGAGCTACATGAAGTAATTTTGCTCCAGAGATCGAAACAGGACTTCATTGTGGAAGTTCTCTTCACATCAGAAGTCGATTCTCTCTCTCTATCTCCATTTGTTCTCAATTTCCGGCAGGGTTTGGTTCTCCGACAGGATGTATGTGTCACGTGCCGTGATCATAGATCTGGAGTCGGGGACCATGGATTTGACCAAATTTGGGTTAAGTGCAGCTAAACCTTTTCATCTTGTACTAATTTGATCAATTATTTCAATTCCTTGCTCGTTTGGAACATTTTTATGCATTGATTGTAATGCAGCTTTCTTCAATGATATTATATGATGAAATCAGATTTACTTTGGCTTCAAATTTGTTTGTGGGATCACCTGTGGGAACATTTTTATGTATTGATTTGTAATGCAGCATTTGTGTTAACTTGTAACGAAGAAATGGATGACCTGTGGTTGAATTCTATTACTTTGATTGTTGAGTGTTACTGGTTTTCATTTTGGCAGGATTACAGTTCTCCAAAGGTCTCACTTTTTCTTAGACTCAATCTTCCAGAATAAATTGGTGGAGAATGCAACACTCGTAGTGCTTTGAGAAGTACTTTTGCTTAGTCTCAGTCTTACCGAATTATATGGCATGGTATCCTGCCATTATGTAATGTATCAACTTAGGTGTTGTACTCAATGTATACAAGATTTTACGAAGTATTGATTCAAAAATATCAGGAAAGCAATGCTGCATTTACACTTCCAGTGTTGTATAGCGTTGTATCTTCATAGCCTAACACAATAAAATCAATGCAAAGTTCCTAAAGATCTCAGAGGCACAATGAGACAATGGCTTACATAGCAAGAGATGCATTGAAGATCCTTATTTATCCCAGTCAAACTCAACCAAAGCAAAGCAAAGCAAAGTGCTCTCTTGCAAAGCAAAGCAAAGTGTTATTTATTCCATAGAGTAGAGAAAAGTCGATCCAGTTAAGCAACTATTGCAATATAGTCAAATTGCACTAAGTTGCAGTGTATAAATGCAGAGAGCCATAAGGTGCATGTATGGGGGGAACAGATTATAAACCCAGTAAAATGAGTTTGTTGTTTATATATCCAGTAACACTCAACAACTAAACAGCAGTAACAATCCAAAGCATAACATTCCAACTGTAATACAACCAATATAAAGCAGTGAAATCCAAAACATAACCTTCAGTGACCAAAACAAAGTTTGCTTACACAAAAACTAAATGAATCTTTGGCTGTGCGATTGAACACCACGAACAAACTTTACCATAATACAGCCAATAGACCATATCAAAAATTCATTAGCAATCACCATAATACTTTATGTAATGGGTACCCCTTCGCCACTGCATTACAGAGCAACATCAGTAGGATCACCAATAAAAAATTATCTATAAAAATGAAGTCAAAGAAACTCGCATTTACTAAATTCACACTTTCTTGGATGAATAAGGTACGCATCATATCAAAGTCTTCTACATTTGAAACCTTCAATGTATACATTACATAACATTTCAGACCTTTAATAAATAAGCAAATCAAATAGCATATGAAAAAGGAATTCCAAGGTGTTTAACATACCATTACATTCCTTGTAATCTCATCAGATTCTTTACTCGAGGTTCGACCTCGCTTTGCTCTACTTACTTTTGCTTTTGCTTGCTTCATAATCTTCTCACTAATCGGTTTTCTTCGACTTGCTTGATGTTTTCCTTTTCGAGTATGTTTAGTTGGATCACTAATAGGTGCTATTGCATCATCTATGGATTTTGAATGTTTTTTAGGAAGTTCGATCATAAATATTTCATCCTCATTCAATCCTTCTATTTCCATATTTAATTCTTCCAACTTAGCCAACACCTTATCATGCTTCCAATCAGACAACATGGTTTTTTCAGCAATCTTACACATGCATTCCATCACGGTATCATATCGCGTCCATTCAGCTCTTCGTTCTCGGCCTACATAACTCATTTTAACTTGTGTATGCTCCTAATTAAATTTTTTCTCCATCGACGTAGGATAGTATCTGGCACATAGTCAAATCTCATTTCAGACCATATCGGAATAATATGCCTACATACAATATCCCTGAACTCAAACCTCCGACAAATACATTTGGTTTCCCTCGACTCTCGATTATAGTGAACATGACTGTACTTATTTGAGCCATTTATGTCCACCTTCTCCAATTTCAATATTTTCTCTTACTCTCCATATTAAAATCTCATCTTCTTCCTTTAGAAATGTCCGATGACATAGTATTCCACTTCTCTATATGTTAATTGCGTTCTGCCTGCATTCTTCTCTATCGGATACCCTCACCTTCCTTGTGTCTCCTTCTTGTCCTTAATCACCCCTTTCGCAAATTTTGCAATATTAACCCCCAATTTGAAAGTCTCAATCCGTATATTATTCAGGCTTTCCTCCAGAGCACCAACATCAGTAACCAGTATTCGAGGAGTCGCTAAGCAAAGTGGTTCGTTCGGAGTCAAAAACTCGACTAGGCCGCCTGGACGACCAAGCTAGGCCGGAAGGCACAATCTTTTTTTCGTTTAAAAAAATTGCGGCTGGACTACAGATCCTACATGGTTACGCCTTTAAAATCTACTATTTGGTCGGAATTATAGAGATCTAGGGTTCTACTAGGACTGGGCTCTGCATTTTCTCTCTTGTTTTTCTCATTAACAAGAATAAACACTTCTCGTTAATATATGGATATGACAAATTTGCAATATATTGCAAAAATAAATTTCGATATTGTTATTTTATAAATAATTTTTAGTCTGATATTATTAAAAATATCAATCTTGGAAAAAAATGTCACAACATGCATACATTTTAGATGGTCGGGTTATGAATATAAAAATAAGTTGTAGAAATTTTATTGTGCCAAACACTGATTTAAAATTATGTTTATTATCATAATATTAAAAAATTTAATTGCAAAACAAACTCTTAATCACTGGGCGAACATGGTATAAAAAATTCCAAGATCTTAATCATTCATGTTGCTTTAATTTTTTTGCATATTTTATTCAATTTCTATATATCTATTTACTATTAAGATAAATTTTTCTCTTTGCTTGGAAATTTTTTAATTGTGCCTTGAAAATTCGAGGCATTTGCGAAATTGTCCTACCACGCGACTAGTATCCGCGCGGCAGGTTCTCGCGCGGATGGAATCCGTGCGAGCCTCTTCCCGCCCAAGGTAGAGGCAGGAATACAGATGGCAGCGCGGATGCAACCCGCTCGGCCACTCCTATTTAAACCCGCCCCGGCTTTCCATTACCTACACCTACAAAACAGATATAATTCAAAGTATATATCTAGAAGCCTTCAGCGCGGAATTGATGTGCCGGGTAGAGCAGATACCAGTAGTCTTCTTATTTTTCGGAAGTATTTTTTGGTATTCTACATTTAAAATATTTAATATTTAATTTATATTATTTTAATTTTAATATTTTATGTTAAGATATATTCTAATGGATAATTTTGGCGGTTCTGGTTTTTTTGACTGGTTTTCCGGTTCGAGCTCGTAAATTCCTGACTTAAATATACCTCCGGAGTATGTCGAGCCGAGCTCATCCACTCAAAACCTCTATTATTCACATGAATCATCGGGATATCCATCGCCGAGCTCATCCTCGTAATATTCATTCGCATCAAGCCAAGATATATGGTCTCAACCAATGAGCCAAAAAGGTTATTCTCAATCATAATATAACAGGATGTTGCCTCAAAGTAATGCAATTTAACACGATTATACAATTTAATCTTACGAAACCATTTATCTAGATGCCAGGGAGTTAGTATTGCATCCTCGTGAATTTCACGCTTCAAAATACGGGTACGTTCGTAAACATAATAGGCATGAAAAATATTATTTTGTAATTGATATGGACCCTATCAATATAAACTCTAAAAGTTAAATATCAGCCCAAAATTATATAATTGTAAAATTTTATAAATCATAACATTAAAATATTAATAATATAATTTTTATTAAAAACTCTTATTTAATAATAAAACCAACAAAAAAAACTTAAGTGAGTGTATTTTCATTTAGAGTGATGCTACATGTCCCAACACTTTGTTCCTAATTCATCTCTACATGTAGTTTAATTAAGAATTTTGCAAGTTTAGTCTATCATTTAAATGTCATTAAAAATTTTGTATGTTAATTAACTAATCTTTTATTTTTATAGGGATGAATTAGGGACAAAATATTGGGAAATATAGCATTATTCTTACAATTATAAAATTGTATTTTACAAATATTAATTAACTATAATGGTTAACCACCTAACATTATTGATTAATTTAGTATTAGAGTAAAGCCTGTACAGGACGTGTCTTGAATGAGTTTCCTCGTGGTCCGCCCCTTCCGAAGACCGCAGGGAACATCCTGCAGATCCGTACTGGAATATTCTTTTTTCTGGCTCATGTAATTAAAGTGGCCTGCTTTATTTTGAAGTCTTGTGCGGCCCAATTACAAGCTGTCGTTTTATTTTATGACTTCCTTCACGCTCACAGCGCCCCCACCCCCACTAACAATTCACAAGGAACTGAAGGAAGGATGACAGTCACAAAACTACACACTAAAAAGGCTGTGGGCTGTTGGAGTTGGAATCGGGCTTCGTTTTGTTGACTGGGCCCCAGTGTCTTTTAATTGTGAGTTTTTTATAAATTAATTTTTTGGGTCAATTTCTTTAAACAAATGGACAATTCTCATTTCTTCCGCCAAATTTATTAGAACAAAGCTACACGTAACTTAAGTTAAAACAAAATTGTTTTATCGTTTTGACTTAAGTATACACATATTAAAATAAATATATATTTTTAAATATTTGTACATTCAAGTTAAAACGATATCGTTTTGACTATATACAAGTCGTTTTGACTTGCATATATAAATAATTATGTAAGAAAGTAGTAAGCATGCGTAGCATTACTGAATTTATTATTGTGTCATTAAGATACATAATATTTTGTGAAATCTATAATACAACGCAGGTCGTTAAACGGCGACAAAACAAGTGCAAAATTTGAACAATAATAGATTGTGATCGCGCGTGGCACTTCTCTGCTCGCTGCGTGTAGGGAAAAAATTGTGACTGCAATGAAATATACAATCAATTGGATGGAATATAAATTGTGCCAACGTGTGGCACTTCTCTATTCGGTGTGCAAAAATTGTAATTTTATTCTCCTTTTCATTTTGTTCTCTCCTTTTTATTATTATTTTATTACACTTATTTTCTCTTTCTTGCTATTTTTAAAACTAGATTTATCGTTTATCCGATAAATCGCTCACCATTCATCGAAATAGATGTTATCATAAGTATCAGTGCGTCGTGCACTTTTATTAGAGATGTAATTTGATATGGTTACGACATAGTTTCAAACACGATACATGGATAATTTTACGCACCAATAATTTCAACCACGAGCAATTTACTAGTGTATGTGATAGTGGTTATGATGTTGCTACCACTAGTGTCACTTGTGTGTGACAGAGTGACACACAACATAAACACTCACAAAACACACAAAAAAACATGCACAGCACACATAACTCTATTTTAAGGAAAAACAAATGATTACGGCAATGAATAGGTGATTACCATACTTGAACGCCAAGGAGGTGAAGATGGGCGAAGGAGATTTTTTTTTGGTAGGTAATATCTTTGTATAGATGTAAATTATTTACATATGTACATACCCATGTTTAGGGCCGGGATTGTTCAAGAGTGCTAAATACAATTCATGGGATCCTTACACCACTCACCAAATCCATATTCCAGGCCCATTTTTCCAAAAACTCGTAGCAGCAGCCATGAATTGAGTTGGGCTGTTTCCATGGCCCAGTAACTGTTTGGGATTTCTTGCTCGAAGATCGCTTTGTTCCGCATCTTCCAGATTGTCCAAACCAATTGCTCCCATATCACTG
>JAOYMZ010051691.1:0-13928 GCA_025802335.1 Pinguicula primuliflora | reverse complement strand
AATGAGCCATCTTAACAATCTTTTGGGCTCCGAATTGGGCTTCATAATTGGGCTGGATAATTGGCCCACATCCAACAGAAGTCAAAGGCACTTTCTGGCCAACCGCCTGTGCAGCCGTTATCGTTGATCGAATCACAATCCACTAACTGTTGGGCCGACAGGGAAATAAGATCACCGGTTTGGATCTGGTGGAAACTTTCAATCACCGCAACGGTGGCGAAGGCCCAGTAAGATCCTGAAAACCGCCACAGAAGCCAATAAATAGTTAGTTCAATACACATAGAGAGAGAGAAATCTTCCTACACACTTGTTTAGCTTTCTTACCACATAAGCCTTGATCCTTCACATCTGTGACAGCTCCCATCTCTCTCCAGTCGATGCTCAATGGAACATCATCATTAGTCACGTTTGCGTACGTGAAAGTGGATGAAGCTGAGGTGGTTGATTCAGTCCCCTTGTCCTTGTCCATGGTGTATGCCATTCCTGTCCTTAAAGCAACGAACTCCTCGTTGGTCATATCAGCAAACTCATTCAAACCCAGATGGTATTGGTATGGATGATTAGTTCCTTCATTAAACCTCTGGATGTAGTACAAATTTGCTTTATAAATTTGGAACCTTTTTGCCTTCTCCAATTCCGTCGCGTAGACACGACCGTGCCTTGCCATCCAGTCCTCGTGAAGCTCTGCCAACGAGTAATCTTCCAGGATCCGTGCAGCATTCGCATTATCAAACAGAATTAGTGCAACAAAAGGAATTAACTTCCAAAGTGTGGAGGATAACATTTTGGATTAGTAAGCGTGCGTAATGAGAGAAGTCTGCAAATGTGTAGGTGTAGTGTAGCAAGGATGGCTGATGAGCAGGCTCTATTGATACTAACCGGATACGTCATACGTGTACATGGAGAATAGATTTGAATTTTGTTTTATTTAACTGAACGCATTAAACAAAAACAAATTTTAGCCACATAATTTCTTTGCCAATATTAAAACCATTATCGATTTCTCAATTCTCATTTTTTTAACATATGAAAATCCAATTGAGGTAGTTAATTTCAAATTAACTACTGTAATAGAGCATGCAAACTACGGTAGAAGGTAAACACACTTTTGATAAGTCATATGTGACATACTCATTTGAGAATTAAAACTATGACCTTGAGTACAATTGTCATTATCAAAATCACTAGGCCAATCTCACTTTAGCGATTTCTGAATTATCGTGTAAAGATGATTCAGAATCACTAATAATTTGATTTTGGCGGCTTCACAATCAAGATATGTGATCAATTTTCACAATGGTGAGGATTTTGAGATCGGTGATGATTTTAGTCTGTATCTAAATGCTACAAATTATGGTCAAAGATAAGTTTGTCTAGTATTTATGGGAGTGACAATTGCACTCACAGGTTACGGATTCAAATCCATTCAGCGATACTGACTATAAAAAAAATGCTAAAAATTATGATAGGACATCAAAAATTTGGAAGAGGGACTCCTCACTGTATACTATGAAGTGCCCTCGTGACACTACAGGATTGGTCGGTCAACGGGCTCACGCAAAAGTGTTAAACACCGGCCAACCTGCCACACCAATCCCGCAAAGCCGCATGGGCACTACATAGTATGCAGTGAGTTACCTCACTGCACACACACCCCAAACCCCAAAAATTTACTTGTCTGCTTTGATTTACAAGACAGAATTATGTGGTTCATATTACAGTTAATTTTTGAACAAAATAATACACATTCTTAGGATTTTACATTTAATAAAACAAAAATACTTCGAGTACAGAAGCCTTTTTGTACGGAAATTCGGTACATACTAATTTTGGATGATATCGGATGTCGAAATAAATAAGTAAGACTAGTTTTGGAATCCACGCATCGAAACAATGTAACCGGTCATAAATTTGAATTTGGATACTCGTATTTTTTTTAATAATAATAAAATTTTACAGATTAGAATAGCAATTATACAACCAGCCCCGAAAGTGAGCTAGACCATTAAAAGTACAATTACTATCAGGATTAACAATCGTGGGTTGTAATTATGATCGTTGGTGGCGCTGGCTACGTCTAGGAAGATTGGTTTGTTCACCCTTTTGTTGCTATGCAATCACCTTGCAGGATGTGGGATCTACAACCGTGGTTTTACCATGTCTCATCTTTAATGTGAGTGCTGTTGTTGCTATGTGCACTTCTGCATCCTCATCCTCTTCCGATTCTTCTCCTTCCTCATCTTCCTCATCTGATTCTTCTCCTTCCTCATCTTCCTCTTCTGATTCTTCATCTTCTTGAATAGCTTCTTCATCCACGTCCATTCTTACTTGGTGAGGAGCTGCTTGACATGAAGCTGTAGCCTTACCATTGCTGCGGACTGGTGTGGAAGCAGGTTTCTCCTTGCTTACCTGCTCTTGCCTCCGTGTACTTAAAGGTGTCCTTGCTGCTGCTTCTTCCTCAACTTGATCCGCCCAGCTTTTAGTTCCCTGCAGTTTTCTTGGAGTATTATTTCCTACGAGTAGCAAATCCTTCTGTCAATCCAACAGATTCTTCTATACAATCCTCGCAACATCATTCCACGAAGGGTTTAATGTGGTGTCTCTCTGCGTTCCTTGGAATGTAGTCATCATTCCATTGTACAAATCATGTAATAGTCTCTGTTCAAGTTGATTGATTGCTGCTATGTCTTCAGTATCAGGGTCAGAGCAAGATATTTCCATACCTTTCTCCTTAGAATCTGATGTACCACGGCTGGATGTACGGAAAAAGCACGGAGATTTACTTTTCTCGCCTCCTAGGTAGCAAGGATCAGTTTGCTACTCTTGTGTTCTTGCTATGGAGGTAGGGGATTCTGATGTAAGTCCTGCCACAGGTCCTGACGATGAGCCTGCTGAAGAACTTGGTGCCAAGTAATGTGCAATTAATTTCGGTGTGCTCTCCCTTTCATTCTGATCTTTGTCCACTGAATGCATTGCTATAGTTGTGATCACTTGTTCATCTTCAGATTTATGTTCAGTATTAAATGAAAAAAAAAATATTTGTTATAGATGACTGTCAACTTATTTTAATTTTCTGTTTAGACAAATAAGGCGGGCAACCTCTTGCCGGATCAACGCGTCTTCTTGGCCGATTTGGGATGTCAAATCGGTTTGGGTGTCCATCCAGGGGGCATGAGCAGGCTCCAAGCTCCAATGCAAGGCGGCAATATGGCTAGCATCTAGGCTCGACTATTAGAATACTCGGTTGAGAGTATATATATATTTTTCTACCACAGTATGACTGAAATCCTTGATCTCATTCAGTACATGTTGTAAGGTATGTAAATGTTAATGTAATCCAGTGTAGGGGGAAGGGGTATATTGGCAATATCAGCTTTGTCGATATTGCAATATGACCCTGCATGTATATTCCAATTATGATAAACCATTAATACAAAACTCACTTTATTTTGGTAAGCAAAACATCTATTATTATTATAATTTTGTTTATTTATTGCTAAAACACTAATTTTTTTTTTCCAAAAAACCTACATTTTATTAAAAAAACAACCAAATAGAACAGCAAACAACCAAAATAGAAACTACTGATTTTCTACCTCTTAACTATCTATATATCGCATATAGCAGCCATAAGCAGACTGAGCTAATTAGAATCAGAAAAAAATTGTCAGAAGCTTCAGTAGAGGCTACTCGTTTCTGAACTTTCAACCCAAGGACTCGGTAGTTCAGGCCTTTATCTATCTGCTGAGCATTTTGAGAGAGGTAACTGCCTCCTCTTCCTTAATAGATCCTGCAGTAACAACAACTAACCAAAAACCATCACAGGTGCAGCCTAATAATCCTTAAGATATTTGTGCAACAATCCTTAAACTTACAATTAGACCAATTTAACTAGAATTATAGGATGATCTTCTAAGCGGAGTTTTGTAGAGAACTTCTGAGTAATCTGAGTTAATCTCCAATAGGATAATTGGTTTTTTCTTCTTTTTCTTTCTTTTCTTCATGTTTTTTACTTGATTCTTGCTAGAATACAAACCTTCTGATATCGGGCGGTTGGTTGGGATAGAAGGACTAGCTATATCTTCCTGCAGCTTCTCCTCAGCTGAAATAACGGCTGCAGCCAGAATATTCGTTGTCGCAGCTTCCAAATTCTGATCCTCCCCTGTGACAATATCTGCCCAGGTCTTGCAGTGCAGACTAGCCTTCTCCTTAACTTCCGTTAAATTTGGACTATTAGGAAGGTTTGCAGTTGTCCTTGATGCAGTATCACTAGCAACAACAAGTTTCTCTGCCTGATCCTTTTTTTTCCTGCTAGTATCTCCTACCGAAAGATCCAATATGCTCCTCTCTTCTTCCTCAACCATTTCTGCCCAACTTTTTTTTGCCTGGACTCACCTGTTTTTTCTCATGTTGCAAATCATTTTTAGATCGCTGATTTTCTTCATGATGGAACTTCTCCCCCTCATGTTGACAATCTGGCGGTTACAGTTCCTCAAACTCAGATATCAGACTACGGGAAACCCCCTTATTCGGCCCATGCAACTTACTCTCTACTATTTCAGCATTAGAGTTTTGTGTCTCACCAATAGACGGCAAAGAGATACTTACTACTAAGGCATTTCTATTTCGAACGTCCTTCTCCGAGATTGCTATGTCCACCTCCACAAACTTAGAAATCTCACTTGCATTCACTGCCTCTTCACCCAATTTTTGAGAGCCCATATCAGCTGTATCTCCAAAACCATCAGCTGGTTTTTTGTTGGATAAGGCAGGTCAAGGCTCAGAGTCCAAAGCAACTTTCCGATGTTGCATTTTTGCCTTCCATTTTGCCTCAAAAATTCGTTCCTCGGTGACTGAAACAGAAAAGCAGCCCCCCTCTATTTCTACTAAGATGGATTTGTGAATCCAACTACTGATATTAGTCAAAATTTGCATCCTGCCACAGAACACTTCTGTTTTATGTTTAGTATTTTCATCTAACATCACAAGATCTCCCAAATTTTCTGCCAAAACCTTAAACGAGCATTCATTCCAGAATTGTACAGGATACCCCTGACACGAATCCAAACTATTCTCACTGGCTTACCATGAAGAAGCTTCCAAGGCCTGGCTCTAATAAGACTTAACTAGTTCAGAATATCAGCATCCTGAAGAAGACGAAATTGCTTCCCTGAGCTTGGAATTTTAATCAACGCCTCCCCACCATTTATTCGAACTACTGAACAATCAACATAACTAGCAAGATACAGAATCCTATTCATCAAATGAACCTCTAAAACGGGGTTCGGTCTGCCAATCAAAAATGTTTCCAGCCATACATCAGAGTGAGGAGGTAACTGATATTGCACTTTGCCTGCCTCAGGAATTGAATCAGATACAGGAGCAGTTCTATCATGAGAAACAACAGATTCAACTGCAGAATCATAGACTACTTTACCAATATTAACTTGCAAATTGTAACTACCGACCCAGATTCCATTGAGTTGAAATAACAGAAGCTCTGAATTGAGGAATTTAGGGTATCTGATGAAGCTATACCTGCAACCTAGCCGATCAAAGTTTTTTGGCAGATGCAGATCCAGAATTCATCCATAAACGGAGAAAGTCTCAATCATATCTGATCGGGACCAAGTAGAGCGGAAATTTGTGAAGTGAAACGACATAGATGTTGCCCAAAGTCGCTACATTCTATTCTGTTAAATTTCTGGCTTCGATTGATACTCATTCTGTTGGTGAGTTTCTTTCACCTCCATACGCTCTGTTCTAACAGGGTCCGTAACCACTACCAGAATCGGAGTCCCAGCCACAGAAGATTTGGAATTCTGAGCAACATTTGATCCTTGAGATGCTTGATCCAGGACACTAGGAGAAACTTTGGTTGAGCTTGCACAATCTGAGATCGGAACCACCCGACCTTCAATTGACAACCAACGGGAACCGAAATACAATGACGCGACCATTGCATAGTGAGGCAGAGCAATTGTCTACCTATAGACCGGCGAGATGGCGACAACCATCCGATCCACAGCTGTTTGAGGCAAAAATTAAGTACATTCTCTTAAACAACAATGTGTTTCTCTGATCCACTCAGTAATCCCATACAAAAACTGGTCCTTTGTGCATTTAGCTCTTAACTATTGCCAAGTGCAAATCTGCATCCGGCTAACCACCTCCTGGCAGTTAATCTCCTTGCTTTGAAAATATTTCTGATTTCTATCGTTCCAAACATTCCACACTACAACCATCCAAACACTTTTCCAGCTATCCCAGTTTACATCAAGAGGTTTCCTTCTCATAAAATCGTCAAAGTCATGGGGATTTAGCTGTTGTACTTGTAGCCAGCTCCAGATCTGCAATCCTACCTCCAGTCAAGTTATCTAACCTATTCAACCTTCCAAAATAGTTTTTTAATGCTACATCTCCTACCCAGGCGTCTTCCAAGAACATCACCCTGCTTCCATTCCCTACCTGAATTTTCATTAACTCCTCAAACCACCCTTCTACTGCTAATTTCTTCCTCCTCATCCACCTCATCCTCAGCATCTTCAGCGTCCTCAGGTTCTTCATTAGGATCACCAACATCACTTGAGTCATTGGACCACTCATCCATCAGATTACCAACCTCTGTAACCTTGGAATCAATTTGAGAGACCTAAAAAATAGACCAAAGTAGATAATAAGTATTCAAATTAACACGGCTATAAATGTATTTAAAATAAAAGTAGCCGCCCAAATAAATACATGTTAAAAAACAACACATGGTGGATCATATAAATAACAATTTACTGCTTGTTTGTCTATAGGAATAATTTCCTGTCTACATGATAGATTAAAGATTCACCTGAAGTTTGTCCTTAGCTAATGGTGGTGCAGGGAGACTGTTTACCTCTAGTTCGTCGTCTGTATCGGATGAAGTAGAATTTTGGTGCAAGCAGGATATCTTGATTATGTGTTTTGTGAAGTTTTGCAGCAAATGGGACTTATGAAGACGAAGACACATAGGGAAAGGAGTAATGGAATTTGAAAAACACGTACGGTCGTGCTTGTATCAATTGACGCCAGCAAGAAGCGCATATGAAGATGAAAAGACATATATAGGAGTAGGCCGGAAGGCAAAAAGATACTTTGAAGGGCAAGAGAGTCATTTCATTTGAAAAGACATTGTTACTGCAGCCCTGTAACACTTATACGTGTAAAGAACGTATGATCGCGTGATACAGTGCACCGCTTTCCATGCACCCACAGCGCACCCTTCCAAAACTCTTATACATGTAAAGCACCTATGGTCGGGTGATATACCATAGCGCACCATCTCATGTGCAGTGCACACATACACCAACATTGGTGTGTGTGAGACCCAGTGAGAGAGCGGTGCGGCGCACCGCTTTTGAAAAGTTGTGAGCAAATCAGTTTTAGGTCGAGCTTAACTTTATTGCTCTTTCGGGTTTATACGTAATGACATAGCCTCGACTGCAGTGATAGAAATGAATGCACTATTCGAATTGTGTGTGAGCGAGTATCGTGACGCTAGACTCGAGACCATTTGCATGAATTTGAACTTAACTGACATTTTATATAGAAAATAAAAATTAATTTAAATAATACTCATATCAATCTTTTCATTTCAATTATATAAAAATAAAATTAACAAGTTATAAATTATCGTAGTCAAAGAAGCTGAAAATGGAGATTCGTGCTCATGTCCTGTTGGGTTGCCCGATTAAGATTTGAACCAAGAACATGGAGATTCTACTCATGTCCTTTTTCTTCCAATGTCGGACTGCGTAGATGAAGTAAACTAATATTCAAGATGAGGTGCTCGATGTTGGAGCTACGTTTTTCGATGATCGGGGTTTGATAACAATCAGAAGCTTCAACGAACAAGATCAGTAGAGCGAAGTCCCTTAGGGGCAGCTCATTTTATTCCGGAAGGCATACCAACACCACTTCACTGGTAAACACAGTGGGGGTGTAATTGATAGAAGACTGCGGTTTGTCTTTCAGGAAAAGATAATTGCGCATAATAATATGATGTGCCTTATTCAGGCGAGGACTGAATTGGAGAAGGAAGCGACATCAGCAAACATGTTACGAATGAGGAGTAAGTTTCTTGTTGTTGTTGTATATATTTATAGATCAAGGAATTTGTCATAATTGCATCGTTGCAGCTGCTGTTCAACATCACAATAAAATATGAAAAGACGCAACACACAGATTATGACATGACTATACGCGTAGTCTATGAAAAGATGCGCTGTTTAATGCAAGACATATACTCTTCTAGGAAAATGCATGGAAAAAAATTGCTAATGTTTAGGACCCAACTAAGGTTTCCGGGGTCAACACGTATTGTTGCATAATGAAAATCCCTATAGCTTAGGGCCCTACTGAGATATCTGAGTTTACCATATATAGTCACGCTCTTTCCGTCAGTCGTGAATAGAACAATAGATATTGTGCTTAATACTACATAGTTGGAGCACGAATGGATCTTTCGAGTTAACCACGAATAAGTCGCGGTTGTTTTGACTGTAGTGTGCGTTCCGACATGGCTATTCAGGATATTTAATTATGGCTAAATGCTAATTACTCTACTTGCTACGCTAAGTGAATGTGAATCGACGATAATGCGTGTCATTACATTAGTTTTTATCGGGTGCTCTGGCACTTGTGGGATTGAAGACAATATTTTCAAGCAGATTGAAAACTTAGAGACTTCATTACAATCCCTCGTAAGAGTTTTTTGTCTTGGATACGAATCAATCATACATTGTGTAACTCACGGTTTAGATAGGCACTACAACAAATAAAAAGTGTGTAAAAGTGATGAATTATATACCACAATTATGAATTTAAGAGTAATTAACGAATTGTGATTATTTAGTGTTATTTTTTAGAGTCCGGCAGCATTATTTGGGTTTACACGTGTAGTCGCGCCCTTACTGTCAGGCGTGATTAGAACCACGGATGTTGTGCGTTATTCAGGTTTACCACGATGGGTCGTGATCTTTCTGAGTGTTGTGTTTGTTTAATAATTTAGGGCCCGACTGTATTATCCGGATTTACTACGTATAGTCACGCTCATGCTGTCAGACGTGGATAGAACCACAGATATTGTGTTTATATTACAGGACAAATGTAGCACAAATGCCTGCCGGGATAACCACGATAGGTCACAGTCGTGTCGATTGCTTTGTTTTTTCCGACTATGCTATAACAGGATATTTAAGAATGTCAAAAATATATAACAAAACTCTAATTACTCTAACTGCTACGTCAAAAAAAATGCTATGCTAAGTGGAGCACGAATGGTGTTTTTGAGGAGTCGTGCTTGTATCAACTGCAGTGCTTATTCTATCTTGTCTAATCGTATTAAAATGCAGAGCATGAAAAGACGTTGTACTTTAGTAATGCCACCATTAATATGTTGTAAATTTGAAAAAGACCCGAATGATGATTTTGGGTTCACCACGTATACTATAATTGATGACAACCTCATCCTCTTGAACCATTCTTTTTTTTTTTGGTAAGTCGCTTGAACCATTCTTCATCTTGTTGCTAGCTTGAAAAAATAAAAATGTTGAATTGACAATGACACAGTATCTCGCTCACTCCCATGCACGCCGATGTTACATCCTCCCCTACCCCCGTGCACGCCGACGTTGCATCCTCCCCTACTCCCGCGCACGTCGACGTTGGAGCCTCCCTTAGTGTTGAGCAAGCTGATGTTGCAGCCGCCCTTACTTCCGCGCACGTGGAAGCCAACGTCCCCATATCCATCACTAGCCATCATTGCCTTGGATGAAGACGACGAAAAGGACGATGTTGATGAGGATAGCGATGATGATGATGATGATGATGATGATGATGATGATGAAGATGATGATTGTGATGAAGACGACGACGACGAAATTGATGAAGAGGATGTTGAGGAGGAGGAGGAAGACAAAAATGAGAACTCCAATGAAGGCAATGAAGATGTTGATTAGCTATCCACCAAATACTCCGACTCGTCCAACAATTCATGCAGAGTGCGATTCTTGCACTCCCGAATTTCAAGGATGAGTCCGACACCATCGCCACCGCCTATGCTGGATTCATGGATGAGTCTGGCCAGTAATGTTAGTCAATATTGGTAACAAGCTTCTTGGTCGTAAGTAGTCGTTATACTGGTTTAAATGAAAAATACATTGTGGTACTTCATGCAGCGATTTATGAGCTTTGACATGGAGATGCATGCCTTGACATGCTTATGTGGCATAGACCCTTGTGGAGTCCAGCGAGCGAAGATTGTATGCTGCGATACTGGGTAAATTGCTAGAGTAACATAGTTGGGAAACCCGACAAAAACGACGGGTGAAAGAATGTAGACCCGTCAGTTGTATTCCTGATCGATGATCAATATTAAAATTCATCGAATTAACTATAGAATACACGCTCCTACCACACGGAATTAAAATTCGCGCACCAAAAATGCATGACCCATATCTAGCTCTTAATAATACCGTCTATAATCTACTAGAAGTCAGAATCAGACGCACCTTCAAAAATTGAACCAATTTAAAATCCACCCTATTTACGGCCTAGACCCGTCGATGGCCTCTCCATCTCTTGTTATTGCATTTGACGGAAAATTTGAGCTTAGAATGAAGAAGAATAGAAGAAAAATGTTGATTTATATTTTTCGATGATCAGAAAACCGTAACGGTGGTTGGGGTTGGCGGGAGCGAGTGTAATTACGTTAGTTGACAGTTTAGTATCGGCGTTTATCATGGTAAATTTAAATATATTCGATTTTTGATTTATTTTTAAATATGGTGGTTACTTTTGCAATTCTTTTTGTAAGTTTACTTCTCAAAAATGGATTTCTCATAAGATTAATTTTGCGACTAGGGTGAGTATTATCATCTCGTGTGGTATTATATATGTTTAACCACAATTTGGGAAATCTGGCGAAGAAAAAATAAAATACAATTCGATGGTGGAACCAGCAAAATTCATGAAGATCAAACCGTTGAAAACATAAAAACATTATTCGGTGTTTGTACCAAGCGAAGATGATGATCCGCCCAACGCATTCAAGGGTCTTAAGAATCGTGGATGAAATCGATGGTTATCGGTTTGTGTTTGTTGGGCTTTTTGAGTAATGGGCTGCAAGAAAAGTGCATTGATTTTACATTTGTAAAAACTATTATTTCTTCTTTTATTTAAAAATTTAACTTACAAAAAAAATCATTTGCTGTCTACCTTATCTGGGGTTGAGTTTTGTGGATTTTTTTATAAGTAAATCTTTCATTTCATTCATGTATTAAGTATTTACAATGGTGAAAATGACATTTGTACTCACTCTCCAATTGCAACTATTGTTGCTACAAATTCCCAAATTGAAAAGTCGGACTGTTAAGCGGAATAGTAAGAACACAAGCGATTTATGTGGTTCGGGAAGAATCCCTACTCCACGGCAAGATCAATGTGATCCTGCATTCTTGCCCTTCTTTCTGTATTTTTCTGTGTGCTTACAATGGAGGAGAAGTTCTCCTCTTATAGTTACAAAACGCGTCTCCCACTTCCCCACAATCCCTAGAAGTTAGGGATACTAATAAGGTAGGATTTTATATAAATTATCCTTCCTTATTCACAATATATTTTCCTAACAACTTAATCTTCAACACTTACCGCCTGACGTGAATAGAACAACGAATGATATACTTATTACAGAATTGTTGGAGCACGAATAACTCATACATGATAACCATGATAGGTCACGGTCTTGTCGATAGCTGTGTTTGTTTCATAGTTAATGGACCGACAAATTATCTAGGCTTACCACGCATAGTCGCGATCTTACCGTCAGACATGAATAAAACAGCGGATGCTGTGCTAACTAATGGATAGTTGCAGCACGAAAGTCTCATTCGGGATAACAACGATTGGCCATATCGAGTCAACTGCTGTGTTTGTTCCGAACATGCTATACGGGATATTTATTTATGGTATAATAAAGCTCTGGTGGGTTGTTTATTCTTACATATTTAGTGCCTGACGGCATATCTGGGTTTACCACATATTACCGACATGAATAGAACAATGGATTATATGCTTATTACAGGATAGTTGGAGAACGAATAACGCTTCCAAGGTGTGTTTGTTTAATAATTAATGGACCTACTTAATTATCTGGGCGTACCATGCATTGTCGCGATCTTACCGTCAGACGTGAATAGAACAACGGATGTTGTGCTAATTACAGGATAGTTGGAGCACGAATGCCTCTTATGGGATATCCACGATTGTCCGAGGTCAGGGCGATCGCTGTGTTTGTTCCGAAGATGCTATACGAGATAATTAAATATGTTATAACAAAGCTCTGGTGGGTTGTTTATTGTTAAATATTTAGTGCCCGACAGCGTGTTCGGGTTTACCACATATAGTTGCGCTCTTCCGTCCGACGTGAATAGAACAGCGGATGCTGTGCTAACTACACGATAGTTGGAGCACGAATGTCTCATCCGGGATAACCACGATTGTCCATATCGAGTCTACTACTGTGTTTGTTCCGAATATGCTATACGGAATATTTAAATATGATATAATAAAGTTCTAGTGGGTTGTTTATTGTTAAATATTTAGTGCCCGATGGCGTGTCCAGGTTTACTACGTATTACCAATGTGAATAGAACAACGGATAATGTGCTTATTACAGGATAGTTAGAGAACAAATAATACTTCTGGGATAACCACGATGGGTCACAGTCTTATTGATAGGTGTGTTTGTTTAATAGTTAATGAACCGACTTAATTATCTGGGCATACCACTCATTGTTATGATCTTACCATCAGACGTGAATAGAACAACGAATGTTGTGCTAATTACAGGATAGTTGGAACATGAATGACTCTTCTGGAATATCCACGATTGTCCGAGGTCTGGGCGATTGTTGTGTTTGTTACCAATATGCTATACGAGATATTTAAATGAAGAATAAATGTTTTCGCTTAAAACCTATATTTTAAATGTGCTTGGAGCTGTAATTTAATATATAATTATTGTCAAACTTAAAGAGCCGCTAAGG
Organism: Pinguicula primuliflora; assembly: GCA_025802335.1. Classification (NCBI taxonomy): domain Eukaryota; kingdom Viridiplantae; phylum Streptophyta; class Magnoliopsida; order Lamiales; family Lentibulariaceae; genus Pinguicula; species Pinguicula primuliflora. The sequence goes on along the minus strand of JAOYMZ010051691.1, from coordinate 855 downwards.
GGAGAATGACTGAAGCTCGGCCAAAAAGCAGTATCTGGAATCACCACGTAGGTTCCCGCTTTACTCGTAGGCCACATTATACCGACATATTAGAAGTGGTGATTATATTATAGAACATGATTACGCAAATGAATAGATTATGATTAAGCAATGAATACACCTAAATTCACAAGTACACGGTTGAAATGAATACAACTCAATCCTTATTCTCAAGTCTCAATTAAATATTTAGCATGCAAATGAAAAATTGGAAAGGGTACGATACGAACTGTAGGCTGCAGCCCTCACTTCCGCTGCCCACTTGTAGTTTCGTTTTTCTTATTGACACGTTCACTATTGCATGTCTTCTCATAGTGTCCGAGGACACCACACTTCTGGTAGCGATTCTTGTACTTCATTCTTGCTTCACCTTCCGATGTAGAATGTGGAGAAATTGGCCTTCCTCTATTCTTGCCATGAACCTTTGGGGAGGAAAAAGTGCATTGATGGGAACGATATAGAGATCTATGCTGCGATATGCTTCCTCGTCATGCATTCTTGTGTAGTCCGGCGCCGGCGAGTTAAGACTATGTTATCTCGTGTCAGATTCATTTGCTGCTGCAAATGTATCTACACAAGGTAACTTTTTTTTTTTAGAATTTTTTATTTTATTGATAATCAAAAGCGGTCATACAGGCTAGCCCCAAAAGTGAGCATAGTAATGGAGAGTACAATCGCAAACTGGTACATCATTGTTTCTTGGGCCGTCCTCGACGCCGGCGCTCGGGTGCCGGAGTGCTGTGGCTTGCTCGCCGGAGTGCTGTGGTTTCTTCCTCTGCAACCAGGTCTGCCCAGGATTTCTTTGATATGCTAGCT
>JAOYMZ010051680.1:0-13929 GCA_025802335.1 Pinguicula primuliflora | reverse complement strand
CTAAGGGTATTTCAGTCTTTTCATTGTTAATTTTAATTAAAATAAAAATAAGGGGGCGCGTTGACACTTTTGTAAAGTACAAGGGTAAATTGTCAATTTTTAAACCACGAGGAGGTAAAGTGACTTTACGCCAAACCACATGGGTATAAATTGCATTTTACTCAAATTATAAACGTTTCCGTTTTCTTCCATTTTTCACTCCAAAAAATAAACCTTACAAAACTGCAATTATGACTTCAACAAAAAAAAAATAACTATGGCTTCGACAAAAAAGATAATTACTAAGGTTACTGTTCATTTTAAGAAATTGTGATTATTGCTTATGTTTATTTGTTTTGTTGAAGCTATATTTGCATTTTTTGTCTATTGATTTGAAGTTCAATAAAGTTTGGCATTCAATTTTTTAGAGTTTTTGGGTTCATCATTTAGGGGTTTTAATTTTTCGGTGGCGAAGCCGCCATAATATTAATTGTCGTTCAATAAAGTTTAGCATTTCGATTTTTTAGAGTTTTAGGTTCATCATTTAGGGTTTTAGTTTTTCGGCAGTAAAACCGCCGTAATATTGATTGTTATTTTTAATAAAGTATGTCAAAACCATATCAATTAACATCCCTAATCGAACTACACGATGGGGTGATAATTATGGTAATATCCGTTTCGGTGAATGGTAAGCGAATTTTTAGATAAATACAATTTTAGAAATATTTAGGAGAGAGAATATTTTTATATTAATATATAATTAAAAAGACAAAAAAAGGAATTAAATTGAAAGCATCGTGCGGTTTTTTCCCAAAGAAAGAAACGACAATTTTTTTTAAAGATTGTTGATAAAACGGCAAGTCCCTACATTTCTGGATTAAATGTAGGGACATATAGCATGACTCTTTTTCAATATATGGTTGTGATGCTTGCCACGTAAGAGCATTTATGAATAGAATTAAAAGTGAGGGTACAAGTAGGGATGGTCATTCGGATCGAAATTTTCCGAAATTCTGAATTTCGAAATTTCTAAATTTTGAATTCCCGATCCGAAATTCTGAATCTCTATTTGGATCGGTTTGTAATCAATTTTCTATTCTGAATAACAATTCAGAACGGAACGAATTTTTGAGTTCAAAATCTGAAATTCTGAATTCCGAAATATTGTATTGGGCTAATATTTTAAGGATCTTTCATTCGATTGGCTCAATTATTTATAACTTATCTCATTCATTTTTCTTCCTGTGGTTCTTCACTTCTTCTTTCACACCAATGGAACGGAAGATCTGGAGAGCTACGAAATAGACTCGAGTATGACGTGTGTTGTTTTAATTTTATTATTATCTTCGCTTAAATTCTACAAGGAACTTTTTATTATTTATCTTCCCTTGAATTCTGAAGAATTAGGTAATGTCGCAGAAGAGGAAGACATGGTGGAGGAGATCACTTTCATGAAGTACTCAAACGACCTCGATCAATGGACCCGAAACAACAGAGTAAGAAATACCTATCAAAAAATAAAATCAAAATTTTAAAAGTATAGGTATCTGTTAAACCAAAATTCGAACCATTCCAACTTATTAATGGGATCAAGCACAGAAGCCACAAACAAAAACTCATTAATTTTTCTTTTGGGATTAGTTAAATTAAACTCTCCCCAATAGCTATCAAACTTAGCTTGCATCCTCCATGCCATATCAGCGACAAAACGATCATCACTTGAACCCAAAGCATCCAACGATTTAGTGATCTTTGCAATTTGTCCAAAAAATAGATGCGATGTCGGTCTCTTCGATGCCGAGAAGACACGTGTAGCATCATAATAAAGCTGGAATATTTGCACAAACACCTTAATTCTCTCCCAATCCTCATCAACAGGAGGTGCAATCCCACCCAACATTTTCACCAACCCCGCAATGCATGTCTCATCATGGATTAAAGCTTTCAGAGCATCAGTATACTTCACGGCAGTCACAAGCATATCATATGTGGAGTTCCACCTAGTAGGAACATCCATCTTGACATTACCTCGGGTTTCAAGGAAATAGGTCTCACATGCACGCCGGAAAGCATTCTGTCGAGAAGGTGAGGACTTCAGAAACTTGCAAACAATCCTCACCTTCTTCACAGAATCATCCAGCTCGGTCAAGGCATCCTTCACCACTAGATTAAATAGATGTGCACAACAACGCATATGCAACTGTTCGTGGTTTAGAATTATACCTCCAGGCTGGCTCGCAAGTGTCAATCATTGTCTCTGCTGAAGCGATGTCAAACACAAATCATTTGAAGATGCGTTGTCGACAGTAACAGTCAGTATCTTTCTCAGCCCCCAATCAGTCAAAACATGTTCCAAATCTTGTGATAATGACTCACCTAAACAAAAACAAATATTAGTTTCAAAAATCATGATAGTATATGTATATTAGTTAAACTAACATTCATAATATGCAATACCTGAGTGACCTTGTACTCTCAGAAATGCCAATATCCTCTTGTGTAGTACCCACCTCGAATCAATGAAATGGCCAGTGACAGCCATATATCCAATATTTTGCAGCGAGGTCCACCTATCAGTGGTGAGGCACACTCGGGGATCCAAATCTAGGATCTCGGACTTAAGCTTTGCTTTCTCCTCTAAAAAATGGCCATGCAATCATTGGCGACCGTCTGGCGCAATGGAAGACGAAATCTAGGTTGAAGTGCAAAGGAATACGCGCGAAAACCTTCTTTCTCTACTATCCTGAATGGCTGCTCATCTATTATAATCATCCTAGCTAGCGCTCGCCGTATCGCAGTCTCATCATAAACTACAACTCTCATTTTCCCAACTGTATCCTCCATCCTCGTTGATGCATCAAAACTAAGCGTCGACTGACGGGGATTTTGCATATTCAGAAAAGCTTTATAACCCGGACAAACTCTAATTAGATGATTGTTCATAGTTGTTGTTCCTTGAGAATTCATGTCGCATCCAAAAGTCTGGCGACAATGATTGCATCTGGCGACTTTAGGACAAGAATTGGGGACCTTTGTCATATGCTGCAAGACCCAAGAAGGTTTCTTCTTCTTGCTTGATGAAGCACATTCGCCCTCATTGATCATGCGACGCTTTCTTGAGCGGCGAGACGTGCCAGTCGACGAGGCCGGTAGTGGTACTGGTGGTAACCCTATATCAGGCTCTTCCGGATTCGGATCCATCTGAAAATACCATAGAAGAACAACATTAGTATCCCAATAATCAACATTATATCCGAAGTATTATATCCACATTTTGTATCCCAATAATCAACACAAGAAAATCACTATGATACATACATTATGAATCATAATCAAATTAAATATACATTAAGTGACATTCATGAGAACAACAAATCTGGAGGATATGCAAACTAGATATTATAACAGCCATATATCCCTAAAATAAAGTACATTCCGATTTCCGAAAAGGTCAAAACAAATGTTATAAAGTACATTCCGATTTCCGATAAACAATTCTAAGCAATAAGTCAATGTACGATTCTGGAGAACATACCTGTCCGGGACGGAGGTGAGTAGCTGACGGGAGCGGAGGAGACGGAGGACGGAGTATGGAGGGGACGGAGGAGACGAAGCCGCAGAGGATGGGTCATGGGAGGACTGAGGAGGGTTTCCGTTACGTGTACGAGATTTGGGGAGGAGGGTTTCGGGTCAGAGTGAAGTCGATTAGTCGAAGACTCGAATAGATGTAATAATAATTATTTTTTTAATTTTTTTTAATATACAGTATACCGATGTATGGTATACCGTCTACCGTACCGACCACTGGTCGGTACACGGTTTTTATACCGGAACCGTTATCGGCCAGCGGCCGGTAACCGATTTTTCGGTATACCGTACCGGCAGCATTTGGTATAACAACGGTACCGCTGACAGCCCTAATTCCGAATGCTTATTTAAGGATTTTGAGTGTGCCTTACAAATGGATTTTGATTATGTCTTACAGAAGGTGAGGCCTTAGATATCTATATTTCTAGCTATCCAATTTTTTTGAATTTGGGTGGTAATTTTTATGAGCAATGCTACTTGTACACACTTTATTGACATCATTCATTGATATTATGATGTGGCAAACATCACAATCACATGTTATATTATTTATTTTCTTTTAATTGTGGTTGTGATTGTTGTCACATCACAATATCAACCAATAGTTTCAAAAAGTGTGTACAAATAGCATTTTCCTATTTTTATTCGGTTAGTGCTTCAAACTTGAAAATCAGGAGATTTTAGAAATAAACTACCAGTACATATTATTGTATCCTTCTACCCCCACTTTCGATGACATGTTTTCTTCCATTGCGTCGGCAGACCCAATATAAATTTGTAGTATCATTTTTCAATCAATTTTATTGAACAAAATCATATTTGCATATTAGTTTTTTGAGTCCACTTGATCTCCGCAATTTTTGAGGTTGGATATCCTTATATTTTCGCAGTGTTTTCTGTTAGTTTTAGGAATGTATTAAAATGTCGGTGCTTGTTGGGGTTTTAAGCTCCCAAAATATGTGGAGAAAGGCTCAAATATGTCAAGCCCACTTAACTCGGGGAGAAGGGATCAGTTGGGGCCATGAGAGATTGTGAAAAGGGGTCCAAAGAAAATAAGTGAGAGATAAGAGAAATGATTTTCGCACAAATTCAGAGCAACGACCGTAAATCTTCTATCACGCCTTCTTTCACCGTTGGATCTCGGGTTGAAAGTTTAACTGTGAGTTCGGAAAATCTGAATCTTGAATCTAACCGGTCGGATTAGTGAGAAGTTGTCGGAGGAGGGAGAAATAGCGTCTGAACAGTAGCAAGCGAAATCTGATTTTTCAGTTTCTCTTGTTCTCAAATTCCATACTTATTGGTATGTTATTTGACTGATTGTTGAGAACAAATTGTGTTGTATTTTAGACTCTCGTCTACTCTATTTTGATTATAGTGAAGCTTGATTGGCTGGCTTGTGTCCGTGATTTTTACTTCTCACATTGAGGAGGTTTTCCACATTAAAATTTCTAGTGTGATTATAGTTGCTTTCTCTATTTGTTATTGTTGTTCCTCACAGGTTCTTGCAAGTTTGAGAAATTATTATCCGCTGCATATTGCTATGTGTGTTTTGTTATGAGAGTTGTTCCCATCAGAGTGATATCGGAGCCGGGTTGGCTAAGAGTTGTTTGACTTGTTCAAATGATGGCGGCAGATACAAATAGAATGATTTGTTTGAATAACTCTAATTATCACTTGTGGTAAGGAAAGATGAAAGATATGTTATTTGTGAAGAATTTGCATCTTCCTATGTTTGCTGCTGAGAAGCCGGAATCTAAGTCTGACGAAAAGTGGAATTTTGAACATCAATAGGTTTGTGGTTTTATTCGACAATATAAGAAAGAGAACTTCCATGGGCACAATCAACAAATCAAGGTACTGCATATTTGTTTCTATGAACTCATTATGAACAGTTAATTTAAAACTACCAAAAGAAAATCTAAATAAGAGTACACAAAACAAAACCATTGACAACTTCTTGAACGTGAACAAAGTATAAACGTGAAGGAATGGAATTGCCAGAACTTGAAAAACAGTAACGATAACAAATGATAGACAAATAATCAACCACCAATCGAAATAGAATTAAGGAATCAAGAAAGGACAGGAAAGGTATGCCTAATAAAATAACTCATATTAAATTATGTTAACAGGTTACCCTTCTCTATGTGATCACTCGCCATCAAAAACCGGTCACCCTTCTCTATGTGATCATCCACATTCAAGAAATAATATGGAATTATGTGAGTTGATTGTAGGATTCACTTATTGAATGTGGAGCGGAAAAAATGAAATGTGATCCGGTAAAAATGACGTACTTGCCCTTCTTTGTGTGCTTCTATAGCGTCCTGTATACATGTTAAGATTCCTTCAACGGCTACTCTCTTTATGTCACTTTGTTCTGGCTGAAAGGACCGAGAAACAAAAATGGTTAAAGTTCCATAGAGCATAAGCATAAACAAAAGAATAAGCATACACTGGAATCAAAATTGAAAAACTAAAGTTAAGGGAACTATTAATCTCTCAAATTAAAATATATAGAGTAGGAACAACATATGGGAACACTCTTTGGTTGAATAAATTGAAAGGCCAAAGATCTAAAAAAAATCAACTTCAAATAAATATCATTTGAAACGACTTTAAACCATGTAATAGATCAGAAGTTGTTGTAAAAATTCAGAGTAGCTCACCACTCAATTAATAATCCATTGCAAACCATCTATACTACTCTAGCATTTCTTGAGTAAATTGACTGCAAAAGCCACAAAGTTGTAGAAAATTCATGGCTTGGACCTTTGGGAAAATGAAGAAAGTGATCAACAATAGAGTTTGGTGGAAGAAGTATATTTTTCAAGTTTACTCGAATATAAAAAAACTAAAAGGGCTATAAATTCCTTTCCGAGGAAGAAAACATAAACTCAACATAAACAAACTAAAACGATTACGAAAAATTTGGAACTCCGCAAAATGGCTCCAGATACCAAAATTGCATACCCCTTGGTGAAGAGACTGTGAAGCCATGAGTGTAATATGAGGTATATTTTTCCAGTATACTCGAATATAAACAAACTAAAAGGGTTATAAATTCCTTTCCGAGGAAGACAAAACATAAACTCAACATAAACAAACTAAATGGATTACGAAGAATTTGGAACTCCGCAATATAGCTCCACATACCAAAATTGCATACCCCTTGATGAAGAGACTGTGAAGCCATGGGTATAATATTTAAACCAACCATGATCCCCGAGGAGCCCAAGGTTAACTCGTGCTGCAGAACATTACCTAAAAAATTACAACTCAACAGATATTAAAAAAATGCGTATACTGTAATTTCCACACAAAGCATGTCATAATTCACTGATTCAAAATTTAATCATGAAGTCCAGCAAAATTGAAGCAAAATAAAACAAATGATAGTTGCCTATGTTGTCGTCATTGAGGAGACATTGTAAAAAAAATTACCAGAACACCTTTCCATAAATTGATTTATCAGTTCGGCCACCATTCGTCGTCTCGTCATCTCGACGGTGCTTGGAGACTCTGCAACCAACACCCAAACTAATGCCAATTTGAGGAAATCCCTTCCCAACCGAAACATAAGCCACCATCATTAGTCATTTTTTGCGCCATAAATAATCCCCCAAGAAATTAACACCAAAAATACTGTGACTATGAATGTTGGTTGATTTTTGGTGAAGCAATTTTCGAAAATCTATTCCGCAGGTGTCGCGAAGATTTCAGCGATGAGGGATTTGGAATACTCCTGAAGAAATACATAGAATACGATTTTTGGTGAAGCAATTTCTGAAATCTGTTCTGCCGATATAGTGAAGGGATTTAGAAAAATGCAACTTTGACCTCCTCATCTTGATAGGATGGCGTCAAATTGAACTTCTCCCGCTCTCTCTCCCCTATGTTTGTATAAAAAAAAAGTACGTAACTTTTTGTTTGAGGCTGAGCGTTATTTTGACCTTATCTTGATATGGTGGCGTAAAATTCAACTTCTCTCACTGTGTCTCTTCTCTTTGTTGGTATATAGAAGATTATCAACTAATAATATAATCCACCCAGTTTATGAGTTTGGGGACTGGAATAGGACGCCAAAGTACTGCATCCAGCGGCCACGATAGCATTCAACCGGTGCCCTAAGATTTGGGAATTCCGACTTCAGAAGGGAGAAAACGACGGAGGAAGGAAGATTGTGGATATGTAAAGGAGTTGGGCCGGTTGTGTGTATATGGCCCCATATCTGTAAAACAAAATTCAATAAATGAAAGTATAACTTACCAAAAAAATACGTATTTTATTGGTAATTTCTTCACAGTGCATGTCACATCTATACATTAGTTATTATATATAGTAATATTTGTTTACATATTTTGTACATTTATAGCAATTTTTTATGATATTTATATAATATTTTTTTTATTTGGTAATTTCTCTCATCCTGTTGAGTGGTGGGGTATGATTGCGTACATCCTACCCTTCCTAGACCCTCCCTAAGGGCGAGATTTACTGGGTATATTTAGTTTGATTTGGTTCGCTTTTTATCACACTTTAAATTACAGTCGCATCTCGTCTGATATCAAAATTATCGCCATTATTGAAAAATTAATAAGAATCGAAAGTCCTATGCAACGGTTGGATTTTGACGACTTAATCGTCGGTAATTTCGTTGCATTTCCTCCTTAAATTTAAGTAGTCATTAATTAAAATTTAGAAATTATATGCAAAGTCGCCGGAAGCCCACCAGAACATGAGATTTTGATTCTTGATGAATCAATTGTTCGTTGCTAGCCTCAATTTAAACAACATTAACACTATATGCTCGAATGTAAAGCATGTCAAGGTGGCTCATACACTAGCACATTGCTTTCATTAATACTGAAAAACACTCCACCAAAACAGTGTTCGGACTTAAGACCTATCAGTTTATGGAAGCCAATCCGGGGGCATAATGTAGCAATCAAATTGGACATGGTAAAGGCCTTTGACAGGATCTCCTGGCAGTTTTTGGTTAAGGTTATCTCACTACTTATATCAACGACAATTCTCATAGCTAAACTATATTACATCATATATCTTCAAACTTTATATTTTTTAGATTGTATAATAAGAAGGACTGATGCTTTTCTCAACCCAATAATTTGGATGATTTTTACAAATTTTGTGTTGAGATTTTCGGATGCCTCGTGATCAAGTTGTAACGAATGGTCTATGGATGATGCTTATGTTTTCTTTGATATATGCTATGACAACTAAGATTCTAATTCTCTTAACCTATAGTATAAAAATAACATTATTCTTTCATGTACCATAAATTTTAAAAATTAATGACTAGTGGGGACACATTATTCAGTGAACTACTTACACTTATAAGTATGAGGAGTGATATGGCTCACGAAGATCACCTAACGAGCAGTACACGAATGTACAGGTGGCAGGAAGTGATTGACACGGTAGGAATTTTGCGTTCAACACTTTGGATGGGTCCCGCTGACACATCAGACTCGTGAGGAGTTCGTGAGGAGTTTTCATCTACTATATCATTTTCCTGCGAGTCCTTCAGTCGGGATAAAAATTATTCTTGGGGATTTACTAATTGTATCGAAAATTCTTGTCTAGAATTTCAGTACACACCCATTTTGGTCGGTTTTCGGCCATCGAAATAAAAAAATAAGACCGATTTTGGAATTCTCGCATCGAAATGATACCGGAACTAGTCATGAATTTTGGTTTCGACGTCAAATCTTATTAAATTAGCATTTTAAGAGCAACAAACTACCGATAGCCTAAAACGGTATGTTACGAGGACTAAAATAAAAGTTTATGATCGATTCTGACACAATTTCAAGACAAAAATTTTAGAACCGATCTTATTTTTTTATTTTGGTGATTAAAAATTTACCAAAATAGGTGTAACCAAATTCTACGCCCAACATTATTGTTATTGTTGAGCCCACTCCAATGCAACGAGAATGTGGGACCCAATGATTGTTCGTTGTTTTTGATTATGTATTTGAAAAAAACCCACATGCGTTGGTGGGGAACGCGAAAGCGATGTAATCGGCAAAATAATATTAACCAATAATTTAAAGGCAATACATACATACACATATATTAAGATAGGATGTTTTTGACTGCAAAATTTCGGAGAATGTTAGCGTGACCAATGAGAGAGCGATACGTCAGCAACAATGAGGTGCAATTTAGCGGATAAGTTACATTTCATTTCCTTTTTTATTAAATATAATATATAAATTTTATTATATTTAATTTTCTCTTTCATACATTCTTTACAATCGGGTATATGTGGCGAATTGCTCATCGTTCGTCGAAACGGACTACACCATAATAATCAGCATGTCACGAGGTTTGATTTGGGATGTGCTTTGATATAGTTTCGACACCGTTTCAACGATAGTAATTTCACACATGGGTAATTTTACGTACCAGTGACTTTAGCCACGCACAGTAACTAGTACAAATTATTTCGATATATTATTCATACGAAAATTTTGAAATTAATTTTATATTTTTATTTTGACAAAAAAATGATCAAAATTGAATTTTTTTTGCTAGGTAAGTATTTTATTGAAGTGAAAAATTGTGTAATGTACAAAATTGCTATTTCGGAAAATCACACGCGTCGAACAATTATACTAGGAACTACTCATCTAGTTATAATCTTCTCAATCTGTGAGTTCTATTTGAACCAATGTATCCAGGTGTTATTCAGATAACTCGATCCCGGTGCTTTCACGAAAGCGTTGCTTCCCGGACTTCCTATACTAAACCAGTCTCGATTTCATGTTGAACCGAGCTTGCATTTTCGCACACTTGCAATTTCGTAGTTGATGATTTCTGTCTATATTGACGCATCTTCTCCATTTGATGCCTCCGACATTCTCATGCCTTGAACTTATGAAAGAGTGTTGCTACAGGGTTTTCGTTGTGATCCACTATTCTGAAAGGATTGGGGGTTTTAATAGCCCTGAAGGTTGGTCGGCCCAATTCATGCTTATTTTTTTCGACCAGATTTCTCCGTGCCTAGAGTGTCCATATTCGCACAAAATTGGGTTGCATACGGGTCCTTTTTTGTTCAATTTCCGCTTGCGCCAATGCTTTAAATCTATCAATTCCCGAGGCCGGCGTCTTTGGAGGGGACTCATCCGCCATTTGAGCTTTCTCCACCTGCGCATTGCGACCGAAATGATTCTCCGTTCGTCCGCATTCACATTGAATGCTGGTTGAAATCTATCTTGAGATGTGATGATTACTTGCTCGAGTTCCATGCCAGGAGTTAATTACGATTCCGTCTCTCCTTTTGGTGAGTTCCGCTCGAAATTCTTGCTTTCTGTCAAATCTGATGATTTGATGTATGCCGTTTCTTGTCCTTGTTTTTCATCTTGCTTGCATGTTCCAGTTCCTGTATCGTATAACTCAGGCTGCTTCCAACTGATTCCCATTTCTACATCTGCTGTAAGTTCTCTTGTATTTGCATCGATATCCATCTCTTGTCTGGCATAGCTCACTGTGTTAGCTTCTGATGTCGCCTGAATAGGTTGTGTGCTAGGAGAATTAGAGTTTTTATTTTCAGGATTCACATTGTTTTCAACGAGCATTGGCCATTCTGAATCTATCTTGTGGTTTCTGACATCCGCCAGTAGGTTGTCTGATTCGCTTCCTTTTCTAGTCCAAATTCTGCCGCCAACTAAGTTAGGTACATAAATTTCTTCCTTCACTGTTACAGTGAAGGTTTCATCTCGAGTCTCTACATTGATCTGTGCGTATATGATGAGATTTTGAGTAGCCAGTATCAAAGCTCTACCAAATTGCATTTCTGAGAGATCAAAAGTTCTTTCATCTAGCTTCATGACTGGTCCCAACCATGCTGCTATTTCCGTGAAGAATTCCTCACACCAGCAATGAAGCAGTGTACCCCTTATCCTGATAGTTTCCCATTTTGCACTTTCCATGGTCATAGGTTGTGAATGCATAGTCTCTTGATAGTCTCCTCATCACTTAGCAGCCATACTCTATCGTCTGAACTCATGAACCCGAGAAGAACTTCCTCTCTTTCTAATCGAACAACTCTCCCTCTTGTATATGACCGCTCATCAAATATTTGAGTCAATTGAATATTTCGAATACCATAGTCGGAACAAACACGGTAGTAACACAACCGCGACCGAACGTGGTTAACCCCGACAAACCATTCATCTCCAAACTCTCCTGTAATAAGCACAACATCCATTGTTCTATTTATGTCTTACGGAAAGAGTACGACTATATGTGGTTAACCCGCATACTGTTGTCGGGCCCTAAACTGTTAACGCTAAACAACAACAAACTATCAGTTACTCCTAAATTCTTCATTATGATATATAATCATCACATTTGCACACCTTACATTTGGTGCAATGCCTGTCTAAACCTTGAGATGCACAATATATGATTCATTCATATCCAAGTCAAGATGCTCTTATGAGTAGTGTAATGAAGTCTCTTTATTCTCAATCAACTTTAAAATAGTGTCATTGATCAAAGAAGTTTCGGAGCACCAGCAAAAAAGTTCGGAAAATTAATATATCAATACAATTCATACATATTCTGAATATCCTAGTCTTGACAAATAGAACAATCAACACAACTGCAACCCAAAGTGGTTAACCAGGTAGAGCCATTCGTGCTGAAACCATCCTTTAATATGCACAACATTCGTTATTCTATTAACGTCTCACAGAAAGAGTGCAACTATATGTGTTTAATCCGGATACCGATGTCGGGTCCTAAAATATTAAGACTAAACAACCATAATTCATTAATTACTCCAAAATTCTTCATTATGATATATAATCATCTCTTTGACACAATTTACATTTGATGTAACACCTGTCTAAATATTTAGACGCACAGTATATGACTTATTCTTATCCAAGTCAATATGCTTTAACGAGGAATGTAATTAAGTCTTTTTAGTTCAAATCTACTTGAAAATAGTATCTCCAATCCCACAAGCGCCTGGGCACACGCTAAGACTTTTGAAAATATATCAACACTCATGTTTATTCATTCACGATCACTTAGTGTGGCAAATAGTGTAATTAGAATTTTCTTATATAGTTTTGCCATATTTATATATCACGAATAGCCTAGTCGGAACGAACATTGCAGTCGACACAACCGCAACCCAACGTGGTTAACCTGTCGAACCATTCGTGAACCAACTATTCATTTAAAAGCACAATATCCGTTGTCCTACTCACACCTAATGGAAAAGAGCGTGGCTATACGTGTTGAACCCAGATACAACAGTCAGGATCTAAACCATTGGAATTTTGTATCCCAATTTATGTAGCACAAATATTGGTTCGACGTCGACTATACGTGTTTAACCCGGATATTATTTAAGGGCTCTACACCTTAAATCAGTCCGTGATGTTGGTTCATTTCTTGAAGAGATATGTCAGAGTCTCAGACACTGCATTTAATCAAAGACTACGCGTGTCTTTTCAAAGACTACGCATGTCATTTCAAATACTATGCGTGTCATCAAAGTCTTCGTCTGTCATGTCCTTTTATGTACTTTGAATGCGAAACAATTGGATTCCACATTCTTGACTCAAATAATTGCCCTTTAAATATATGAAAAAACAACATAAAATCTATCCTCATCCACAACATGGTTGCCAACATCGCTTCTTTCTCCGATTTCATCTCTCCCAGAATAATTGAAGTGCTGCTGGTGTGTCTTTTGGGATAAAGAGAGTTTCCCAACTTTGGCACGAGTACATCTTTATACAAATTCACTAGTATTATTAGTATAGTTCCTTTGTGGACTTGTACTAATGGATAAGTTAAGTGGTACTGATGTGTCTTCCAGGATAAACAGAGTTGTTGTGTACCAGTTGGCCATCATTATTAGTATATTTCCTTTATGGATATGTATCAATGGATGTAACATATCTTTCAGCTTCAAGACGATCAGTGCAATATCTTTTATTGGTTTTATCTCCAAGTTGTAACAAGATGACAACTCAACGTGAAATCATGACTAGTTGATGTGAAGAAATTTTCGTGTTCAAATCTTCCAACAACCATTATTAGTGGGATTATTTAGTTCCTTTGTGCACATTTACCAATGTATAGTGTTCTAGAAGACGACGCCTAGATGGGTTTGACGGCTGCCTAGGTGGCCCAAAACTTGAAACAACCCTATTGGGCCTGTGTGGCCTGGTTGGGCAGTCCAACCAGTTGGGCTACCACTCAGGCCGCTTGGACAACTCGCCCAGGTTGCTATACTTAGCATTGACCTCCTCCTTCATCTCAGCCACTAAGACAATATCGTCCGCAAACAACATACATCATGGTACTTCA